>JAUZSU010189649.1:0-12141 GCA_034780255.1 Parotocinclus maculicauda
CGGACGCTCAGCTTCTGCATGATGATTGGATGATCTGTCTGAGGCTGAATCCCTTTTTAATTGACAGCGAAATGAGCGAATCATTTTATGATGTAGGTCGAAATTGAGCTTCCCCTCCTTGAAAGACCAACATCCGCCACTGCTATAAAGTTCTTCTAAATGAGGCTTTAAAACGGTTTATCATTTCGAAATCCATTTAAGTTTATAAGCCACAGAGGACTTGGTGCCGTGATGAGTGAACATTTTGTATCTCACCACTTTCAGAAGCTCTCTCCTCTCTTTAAAGGTGGCACAGCAGCCCAGGATTCCAGTGACCACCACAGTGACCCCGGCCATGCACAGGATGTAAGCAGACACGCCATAGATCCTAGACGACAGAAGGCTAATGTAGTCACTCTTTTTCGCCAAGGTCCATATACCTACAGCCATCACAACGCCCCCTGCCACCTGCAAAAAACAACAAGGTTTTTAGATTACAGGATCAAATTATTTACGTCACATTCAGTGGAATTTAGGGGATGTTAAGGGAATTCATGAAAATCATATTTTAATCCCCCACCCCCATTCCTTTATCAAAGATAATTAAAATGCAGTGGAAAAAAGACAGACTTACCAGAAACAAGAAGTTGAAAGTGAACAGGAGGTATTTCAAGCAAACAGTTCCACATGTCTTCTTGTCTTTTGATGACCCCATTCTAAAGTAGATAAAAATGTGGTTAGTAATAAGTTAGTATTAATTAACCGGAATCACAGAGCACAGTAGGTCTGTTTAAGCAGTTTAAGGTAGGTCATTTCATGCGTCTTAACTGTCAGGATTGAATATGGATCATAAGCCACAATTAATATGAAAATGCAACCATATTTATATCTGGTTTGAATCTGATCATTTAAACCAAAAGTCAAGAAGCAGCTCTACAAATATTTCGGCCCACAGCTCCAACTGAGCAGGTCTACAGCGACCTACGACCTGGCTGTGCGGTGATGAACGTGATGAGTTTAACATCACAGAAGGCAATGAGAATCATTCAAATGAAGAATATAATCCAAAAGAAAATATCTAGATTATAATAAATCAGACAGAACACAATAGAAAAGAAAATTAAAATATTTTATGTTTTTGCCAACTTCCTTTAATTTGTTAATATACAGGCGTTAGACAATGAAACAAACACCTGTCATTTTAGTGTGGGAGGTTTGTGATGTATCAAGAGCCACGGCATCCAGGGTAATGTCAGCATACCACCAAGAAGGACGAACCACATCCAGCAGGATTAACTGTGGACGCAAGAGGAAGCTGTCTGAAAGAGATGTTCGGGTGCTAACCCGGATTGTATCCAAAAAACATAAAACCACACCTGCCCAAATCACGGCAGAATTAAATGTGCACCTCAACTCTCCTGTTTCCACCAGAACTGTCCGTATATACTGTCCGTATATACCAGAACCCTGTATATACTGTGTGTGTATATATATATATATATATATAGAATTTTTTTTATTTTTTTTGACACACCTAAATAATAACTAAAACACTGATGTTTGTTGGTTGTACTGTTTGATAAAGGATAATATGAATTGAATACATCTGTTTACATGCACTTATGCGATCTTAAAATGGAAAATCTTTCCAAATGATTCAAAGATGTTTTCCTGCATACATGATATACAAAGCTCTGCAGTTTCGTTTTGCTCGTATTGCACTGTTAAATCTACACCAGGGGTGATCAACATAATCCACAACTGCTGTGAATGAATGTTTACATTCAAGAAGGATCTCAACCTGATAACACTTGTTGAATTAGTTCAATTTTGTCTTCAAACAGTTGTTGATTAGTATCAGGTGTAAGCCCTGCTCAACTGGAATGGCCACCTGAAGTAACACTAGGCTTTTGGCAATTCTGGTCTATATTGTTTACTACTTTCAGAGCTATTCTCCATCAAATTATGTTTGCACATGCTAGAGATGCACCAATTGCAATTATCTGGGCCGATTACGATTTCCATTTTTTTTGTAATATATATGAACAGTCAATTCAAATTTTCTTTCTATCTATAAATGACAGCATAAAGTATCTAAAGAAAGATTACAAGGGCCAATACCTGGCTCTATGCTCTCACCAGCTTTAGGTTTCCAACACTATAAAACACTGCAAACTTGCTAAAATTGTACTTTATAACCTGCCTTATAAGAGCCTTTTAGCAGTTAGTGTAGAGTACAAGCACCCTATGAGCCTTTATTAACTAATAAAAAGACATACACGCGCAAAACAGATCGCACAGATGCACAAGAACCCCAGCAAGTGTTACAAGTGCAAAAGGGTAGACTAAGTGTGCCCAGCACAGACTTAAGCTTAAAACATAAAAACTCAAGACTCAAGCTTATATGAGATCACACCGACATCTGGTCTATTGCAATCATTGGTTGATTGATTGGTGTATCTCTAGTACATATATAGAAAAAAGGATAGTAGACTAACTACACTGTCCACAAAAAATAGGGGATAGTACATAAAAAAAAAACTTCTTAAAATCTGTTTATGTTCAATTCAAACTTTTCAAAATCAGACCATGATAATCTCTTGTACTGTACTTTGCAAAAGTCTTAGGCCACCATTACATTTGTTGGATTATCAATGATATAATGACCACATATAAGATATTGTCAATAACTGGACCCACAAATTTGGATTTGTTTTTCCACAATACTCTTATACACTGATATTTATTTCAATCTTTCGGAGATTTATCATATCTTAACCTTTTCGGCCTGTTCTGAAAAAGTGGTTTTATGGCTGCTACTCTTCAAAAAGATCATTCCTGATCAATGTGGAACAGTCAATTTAACATCCTGATGTTGCCACATGCTAATATTATAAGTGTAAAGGGAGGTCACTGTAGCCCAGAGAAGCTGTTTTTTATGAATTTCATAATTTTTTTCATATTGCACACAACATTCCTGTATTTTCATAACTATATATGGAAATATACTATATACTATATATGGAAATAACCATATATTGCCAATATTATGACCTTCGCTAAAACAATGGTCCAATCTAATGGTAGCCTAAGACTTTTGCACAGTACTCTGTGTAAACACACTAACTGAAAAAGAGAGGTGTACATGTTAAGTGTAAGCTAATTTACTACAGCTGGTGCCCAACTAACACCTTAAAGATACTGGGGCTCTAAACAGGGAAAAAGTGACCACTGACCACAACTAGTATTAATTATTTATTTACTAGGCTTTATGAGAACTGGAAAACGTGGTTAGCATTAACACCTATTGAATTCATTGGCGATTAAACAGCACAATGTGACTCACTATGCTGTTACTGTAGACTGCGGTCTGATGGCAGTGCATTAACTCTCGGAAAATAGATCAGTTCTGATCAAAATATTTCCCGGGAAAACAGAAAAGGTTGCTCATCTTAAATAAAGTTCAATAAGGAAAATGTATTTTATGGCTTTTATTTTTTGGTTGTTAATCAACATATCTGCGTTCAGATAAACTCGAAATTAACTTATCAGGTTTAGGACATTAAAGTTCAACTAGATTTGGGAAGCAAAATAATAACATGCTTAATGGATAGCTTTGTAAAAACAAAATACAATACAATCCAGTTGCAACTGACGCCCATCACAGATGAGTTTGACACAACGTCAACAGAGAAGGTTAGAACAGGTCAATGCAAATAAAGCTGCACTTCACACCAGCACTTAAACATATGGAATCTGGCAGAGTTTGTTTTGACACACAGTAAGACACTGAACAAATCAAAAGCATTTGGAATGTGGCAAGTCAGACACAGTCCCAGATTTATTAACCCTACAGCACATGACATGTTATCAACAGTACAGTTTCTTCTGAAGTGCCTGAAATCAACTTACCCGTACGTATGCTGTGTACTTATGGCACACCTGCTGGTGGACACTGAGGCTAATGTCTTGACTCAAAGCAGCAGTTTGATCTCCACTGTGTATGAAATAGACCCGGGATGGCAGGCCTTTGTGTCTTTTATCTGCATCAGCTGTTAAATTGTACTTTAGCTCTAAAAAGGAACAAATAAAATAACAGTAAGATCATGTTGACAAATATAAAGTATAATCTTAAATCAGAAAAAGTTGGAACGGTATGGAAAATGTAAATATTTTAAAAAATGCAGTGCTTTTTACATGTACTTTGAATTTTAATTAATTGCTGATACTATAGATATTTCATGTTTTGTCTGATCAAATTAATTTTATTTGTTAATAAAAATCAATTCCTGCATTTTAGGCCTGCAACACATTAATAAAATGGAACAGGGACAATTTATAACTAGTAATGAGGTAAAAACTACATTTATGATGTGATTTTAAACAGGTGTTATCAACAAGTGATTATAATCATGATTTGGTACAAAAGCAGTGTCCACAAAAAAGACAGATGATCTTCAGTCGCCAACAATTGTGTGAGAAAATAATGGAAAGTTTTAAATATAAATGTACATTAAGAAAGATGTTTAGGAAGGGATGGATTTACATATTTCAATCCTAACCTTTTTTGATTTGACTTGTTTTGCATAAATGCATGGACATCCCTAAAAAATATGTTGTCCTGAAGGAACTGATATTGCTATAAAGTCTTAATGTGTTTTTCTGCATTGATGCTGTCATCACAGAGCTGAAAGTGACCTTTAAGAAGGGCACATACCTAACCCCATACCCTGACAGACTGTGTATTTTGGACTTGTAGGTGATAATAGTCAGGATGATCCTTTCTGTCTTTGGTCTAGTGCACACAGCCTGCACTTCATCCAGAAAAGATTTGGAAAATTTATTAATCTGACCACAATACATGTTTCCACTGTGTGATAGTCCATCCTAGATGCCTCTGAGCCAACAAATGCTTCTGGACAAATGTTGATACAAGGGTTCTTTTTTGCACTGTTAAGTTATAAGTGTCCTTTGTTAATGTCAATCCATATTGTAATGTTTAAGGGTGAAATGTTTTCCAAAGTAATCCATTGTCAATGTGGTTATATCAGCTAAATGCTAAATGAGGGATCTTGATCCAGTTTCGTCTGAGGGACCAAAAATCATGAATAATGTACTCACATATGTGTTGCTCCTTAAGAGGGTTTCCTGGATGCTGGACCAAATCTTGACTAGGGTCATAAACATAATGTTTCTTTATATGCATTTTCTGTACCGTCCCAGCTTTTTATTTGGGGTTGTAGATCATGGGCTGTTTTGTAGCATTAGCATTTACATACATATAAAAATTGTTTGTGTGATGAAATTCTTATTAGTCAAATGCTTACTAATATAAACTGTAAATATCCATTTTAGAGCCAGTTTGAAATCATGTTCAAAATCTGTTCTCAAGTAAACACTACTAATACATAGGAGGCATTAGAGGAGTAGTGTTAAATGGGTAGCATAGTTTTGTTCAGTACTGGAATTTTATAAAAACAACAATATTCATTATATTTCTGTATCTATAAGAATTTTAGTCAACTGCAGTACTGTTGAATAAGGTTCATGGTCATACTACTGGACTTCAGCAAGAGTCTCTGTCCTTACTATAATCCAGCTGTGCTAGAGCCATGACCTAACTACAACACCGGAATGGAGTGTTTTACCATGTAGTTATACAGAGAAGATGTGAGGTAGCTATTTCCAGTACTAATGCCAAGCAGTTAAAACAGAAGAGCCCTTATTTCTTCCTCACCTCAGCCAATTGCATAATAGGCAATTTATATATCCTGCATCTCTGACGTGCACATGGAGAGGGAGTAGTGATCACACCCACTGAGCACAGTTGGGATAATGTTTACTACACTGGTTAGCTGAACAAGTCAAAAATACTTAAGCATCACCCTTCATTTTTTACTAGACTTTACTAGGACACATGAATATGGACCACTGCTGAGACGGTTTCAGAAAAGTCAGGTAAACAAACTTCACATGGAGATTGCATTTAGAATTGTAAATGTGTGAAGAATGAGGTTCGGGAATAAAGTAGGATTATATGTCTTGTATCATGGGAGCCACCTGATTGCTAGTCAGCAGCTGTAACCACTAAGCTACTAACCTGGGTTATTATAGTACTTCATATGAAGCATGCAGTTGCCACGTTTTTGTCTAAATAAGGTAGCCTTCTTTGATTACTACCACAACACAGTGTGCCACCATAAAGTTGCTTCTAAGTGAAACTCATTAAGCTTCCACCAACACATCCTCACCTATCTGTCCAGGCACATGTTTCCCGTGGAAGTGCATACAGACTGTGACATTGAAGCAGTTCAGATGCTGTGGACCTTCATGACACCGAGGCACTGAAATGTTTATGGAGGCTGGCAGGAAAATGGAGACATCCACTGTGATTACTGGCCTGGACCTATTAACACGCAAACCGTAAGGTAAAGACCTGAACTGCAAAGAGCAAGACAATAGACATACAAAAGTATATACAACATAATGTATACCAAAAACGCATTAATTATGGTTAAAATATTGAACTTTTCAAGAGTTCTTACCTTAATAACACCACACTGTCTGCCATGAATGCACCAATCGTTATATCTGCATAAAATATATGTTATTTAGGCAGGTAAACATCTATACTCAGGTTAAAATGGGAATATACAGGTAAGTACCATTTAACAACCATCCAATAAATTCCCGTTTGCAACCAAGGTCTTAACATAGGAATGTATATTAGGAATGTATAATAAAAAAATAAAAAGTGTTTTTGTTTATTAATTAAATTTATTTTAATGAATTCATATCGATTTACTTTGCACTATTTACGCGCACAGGCAGGAACTATGTTACATATACCTTAAAGTGCCAATTATTTTACCGCTGTGACTTCCAACTACAGTTTGTGTGATAGTAAATGTGTGTTGGTAACTGAAGACCCACAGTGACCCACAGTGACCCACAGATTAGGCTTCAGAAGCTGTATAGATAATAACATTCTACTCAGTACCTCTGACACATTTATGTATCATTTGCATGTATTTAAATTAAAATATCATAAATAAATATACATAAATGCACCATGTGACTGTGGTAATGTCTGGTGACAGTATAGGAAATGCATATATGAATAAACACACACTTTTTTTATATGAATTTGAAATATTTCATGTTTTATCTGGTCAACTTTAATTGTTAATAAACATCCATTCCTATATGGATGTTGGGACAGTAATATAATGTTGCCATTTCTTTTGACCTAAATACCCACACTTAAAATACCCAACTTTTGGCACAGAGGACACCAAATGTCCTAGTGTTTCAGGTGTTATGTTGCCTCATTCTTTCTGCAAACATGTCTTAAGATGTTTAACAACACTTGGTCGTCGTTGTCACATTTTTCATTTCTGAATGATCCACACACTCTTTCAGGTATAGGTCAAAACTGCAGGCAGGTCAGTACAGCACCCGTACTCTCTTATTCTGCAGCCATATCTTTGTAATAAATGAAGCATGTTGTTTTGCATTGTCTTGTTGACAAATGCATGGACGTCCCTGGAAAAGATGACACCTTGAAGGCAGCATATGTTCCTTTAGGATCTCACTGTACTTTTCTGCATTAATGCTGCCAGCACATAGGTGTAAATGACCACTGACACAACACCGTTCCGTTTTTTTTAAATAAAGACCTGGAATACTGATTCATCTGACCACAATACATGTGTCCACATTTCTACATGCCTTAAGTCCAGAGAATTAAATGCCGTTTATGGATATGATTAACAGTAGGCTTCTTTTTTGTAGTGCTTGACCATGTGGTTATATCAGCTATTGTTGAATGGTTATTCTTGATGAAGTGTGAACTGAGGGATTAAGAGATCACCTGTTGACATTACTGGTTTTAAATTGCCCTTTTTTGGGTAAGGCCTAAAATGCAGGAGTGGATATTTATTAACAAATGAAATAAAGTTGACCAAACAAATTCAAAATATCAGATTCATACTGTTTAAAATGAAATAAAAGCCAATGTTACTCTAAGAAACACTGTATTTTCATATGAGTTTTCATACTCTCCTTTTTCTTTTTCTGATTTGGAGTTGTATGATGATTAGTCTGCGTTTTCTTGCAAGGAATCACTGGGCTTCATATTATTTAGTTTGTATTCTACCGTATGCAACTGCAAATGATGAGGCTGGTTGTGGTTTCATCAGTTAACTGACCTGTTTTACGTAGGTGGCAAGTTCTCATTTAATATTTTTCATATGTTTCCTGTTATTTTCTAAAACACATAGGAGATCATTTCTAAACCATGCTTGTCTTGGTGTCTTATAACAGACGGTTGTTTTCTTTGAATGAGTTGCCTGATATTAGTTCTGGTTCATATTTATGGTTCAGGACTAATCTGGAATAAACTTGTTGTGTGTATAAAGACAAACCTGGATATCCATTTCCATCCATGTCCACATTACCAGATATTGACTGCCCAAACATTTTAAGGGTTGGATTGATGCTTTGCCCAGACAACCTCTGCAGAAAAGGTATAAGAGGTACAATGTACCTTCAAACAAATCAGCAATATGTACAATATAATGACACAATGACTAAGAAAATTCATACAAATGAAAATAAGAGTAATAAATGTATGCATTTGCAATAGGAGTTCTGATTCTCAGTAAAGCTCATGACACTACTAGGTACTAGGGTACCGCATAAACAATTGTAAATAAATAACGTAGACCTTTTATAAATGTGTTGGTAGTTTACTGTATTAAGGAGTGGAGCTTTCATATTAATTAAGCAAGAAATCGTAAGAGACATGTATACAGAATTAAGCATGCTAATTAAACTAAGGCTATTTTTATTCTTAGATAGCTATAAAAACAAAGGAAAATTGTTTAGAGAAAAACTTACAAGCTAATGTCATTATACACTTATGTCAATTTCAAACTGGACTTTGAAATGTTTTGTAGGTCACGTACTGTATAATTGACATCTTTAACTATATAAGCAGTACGTTTTTTTTTTAGAACAATGGCATCATGTAAAACATTTTTTTTTTTCGGTGTGCTTAGGTCCTCTCTCACAACACACACACAACAAACACTAAATTACTAAACTGAATTAAGCATTCACTTATCTCATCTATTTCATTTTTGGTCTAGAAAAATTACAATAATTTAGTAACTCTTCACTGTTAATTTGCTGCTGAACATATCAGTTCTGACTAAAGGTAACAAGGAATTTTTAATTACTTTTAAAGTTTTAATACCATTAAAACTGTTTTTAAAGTGTTTTATGGGTAGCACCGCTGCCTCACAGAAAGAAGGCCCGGAGTTCAATTCCAATTCTGTGTGGAGTCTGCACATCTTCCTCGTGTATGCATGGGTTTAATCCGGGTACTCCGGTTTCCTCCCACAGTCCAAAGACATGCATGTTAGGTAAACTGATTACTCTTAATATTGCCACTGACTTGTGTGTGTGTGTGTGTATATATAACTAGTTCTAATATAACCCTGTGTGTGTCGCTGAGATGCCCACTGATGCTGATAGCGACGTTAAAGAAGCCACTTAAACAAACAACTGTCCTTTATTGACATTTAGTTTCTAGCACTCTATAATTCTCTCTTATAATTATTTGACTAAAGTCTTACACTTTCAGAATTTATTTGTGCTCTAATGTGTTCCTAAAATCTGTCTGTTTGCTGTATGTGCACTTTTTAACTCTCTGGTTCAGCCTAACACTAGCATTTTTTCCAGTAAAAAAAAATTGGGTGTTTTTCTTTTCCAGCCAAAAACCAATCAGACATTTTGGTACACCTCTAATACAGATTTAACAGATGACTATTTTCAAAGTGGTTTATGGAGTGATACCATTGAGTACTTGTTCACTATTCCTTTAGCATCGCCATGGTAGATGTACACTGCACCTCCATAATCATCCTCTTTGGGAGCTCCTATTGCCACATCTACAAAACAAAATGATGGAGATATCCAGGAATGGTTAAAAAGTGGTGCAAAAGTTTGTCCATCATGTCTATAAATATTTAGCAACTCTAAATTTAAAAAGTAAATTTAGTAACCTCTCTGGCAGTACTCTATTTAAAAATTCTGTTTATAGTAATTGTGTTTGTTTGTATATAGTAATCTCTTGCCGATGTGGTTATATCAGCTATTGATAAATGATGGTTCTTAATGCAGTGCTGTCTGATCATATATTTTCCTGCATAGCATGTTTGCGTTTACAGAGAATACAGGTATTTTTTTCACAAAATGTATTATTCGTAAGTGTACATCAGACAGACTGTAGAACATTACAATGGTCTTACCTGTAACACCTTTATTTTCAGCTCTAAATTAATCAGAATGGACTTTTGCAAGAACTACAGTTTTCGCTTGGTTAAAAGTAGAACTAAAGTAAAAGTTGGAATTAAGTAAACTGTAGTAATTTTTCATGTAAAGAAGCTAATTTATTGTAGAACTATAAGTTCATTATGGTCAAAAGGGCAAACATAGATTTTCCTTAAAGGGTAGCATGGAGGTGCAGTGATTAGCACTATGGCCTCACAGCTCCAGAGACCCGGTGTGAAGTTTGCATATTTTGGGTTTCCTCTGGGTAACCTGTATTTTCTCCTATTCAAAAGACGTGTTAGGCATTTCTAACAAGTTTCAGTGCAAATAAATGTGTGTGTCCTTAGATGGACTGCATCCCAACAATCCTGCACTGGGTTGACTGAACTGAATGAACGAAAGAAGCTCACTTTTAAGTACAGTATCCACAGCAGGAAATTATATTCTCAACTGAGCCTTCCATTAGCAAATATATAAATAAACCAATATTAATAGTTTTATAAGCATACGCAGTCTGTGATTAAGAAAAAATATGTCAAATAAGTAGAAGTACATATTCTAAGCTACCTGAATATATAGGAATTACCTATAACTACTACTAACTGTTTTGCAACTGTTTCCTCCATGTGTACTCACATTATTCTCATAACAGGCCAGTGGACAATGCTGTAATATTCAGGCTTAAACTGTCCCACCAATTGCCCAAAGTGGCATTTAGTAAACTAAAAATTCGGTATATTTGTTTTATTTTCTTATGTTTGAGAATACAGTCTCCATTTCAGTAAGGTCTTTGTCGAGAATGTTAAACTTAGATAATTTCAAAGACAGAATTGTGTACAGCCTTGTTATCAAGTTGCTGATTATTGTTCTTTTCCTTTTTAATCCCTGAGTCTGAATCCACACAAATGCTCCTCATCCACACCTCTCAGCACAGATACTAACTGTAACTGTAGGTCTGCTTTTGGCTAGCTTTACACAAAATGGGATACTAATTATATACAGTGGACCTGGCAATATCAAAAGGCCTGATCCACTAGTCCTTTTAAATGTGGGGGTATCATGTTGCTGTGCATCACAGAGTCTGTGGTGGAAGGAATTTAAGAATGTTTAAAATATCTGTTGCAAGTGACAACTGCTAAGTTGAACTGGTGATTTTGATAATGCATGAGAGTAAGTTCCTGCAGATATTATTTTGTGAACATCTACATACCCAAAAGTATAACAAAACCTTATGTCTTTTACATTTCGAATGGCTAAAAAGTCCAATCCAAAAAGCTAGCCAAAAACTCCATATTGACAGTCTAGTACAGCGTTTCTCAACCAGGGTGCCGCGGCACCCTGGGGTGCCGTCTGGCTTCATCGGGGGTGCCGTCAAAATATTGCGCCTCACGCGCATATTTCCTTTCGGGAGTCAGCGCGTGTCAGGGTGTGTCCCAATTCACAGGCAGGATACTCTGAAGGATGCGACCCACAGAGGTAGGCGGTGTACTTCTGCGCAGCTGTGACGTAATCTACCTTCGAATACAGCCTCCAAAGGATGCGGCCCCTAAATTGGGACACACTGCACGTAGCCTCGCGTAAACAAAGTTTTCCCCCCACGCGATGCACTGCGAGAGTTGTGTGAAGCGCTCAAGCTAGCATGGAACGTTTTTAAAAAGAAAGGCTGCAGAATCAGATAACTCTGAATCGGAGCCATCAACATTTACATCCAGTGGTAGTTCAGCAGTGAGTGTAGCAGAGGCCAGAGGGCAGAAATCAGGGAGGATCGCACATTAAAAATAAAATTTCAAGACATGGATTTGGACAGGTTTTGGATACCTTTGG
>JAUZSU010189660.1:0-12141 GCA_034780255.1 Parotocinclus maculicauda
GGGTCCACAGGATCGACCTGGGTGCAGAGGTGGCACGGGAGCCATGGCCATCCCCGGGGCGACGCGGACACCGCAGACGTACCTGGCGCGGCGATGGGCCGCAGGGCGGCGATGAGCCGCGGACGCCCCTGGAGCGGCGAGGGGCCGCGGACGTCCCTGGAGCGGCGATGGGCCGCAGGGCTGCGATGAGCCGCGGACGTCCCTGGAGCAGCGAAGGGCCGCGGTCCTCTCCAACCAAAAGAACATCAATGAAAAAACAAAAACCAGCAAACCCAAAATACAGACCAACCAACGTACACGGAGACAAAGCAAACATTAACTAATGAACCAGCGCTCCCAACAAGGAGCGCACGGTTTAAATACGCGCACCTGTAACAAGACACAAACGAGGGGCAGGTGCACACATTAAAAGGAAGGCGTGACAACACGAAACGAACACACTTACACAGATTGCCGCGTGGCACCTCAAAACAATAACAAACCGCCACGTGGGGAAGAATGCAAACGAAACACAAACAAGGACGCCGCCCACGTGACGGTCACAGCGCACGCGGCGAGCGCGGCACGGATCCTTACAGACATGGTAGGACTGGTTCTATAATATAACAATGAGTACAGCAGATTGACCTAATAATTTAATTGGTTATGTAACCCAAATTAGGAATAAGAATTCCCACAGGCCAATTAACATATCTGCTTTTTCACAAATTATTGTCTTATTAGTCTACAGAAGGGTCAAGAGGAAATGCGTTTTACTGTTCTAGAAAGTAGGCTAGAAGAAAATTACCTAATGTTTTTTGTAGTAAAGCCTGTCTGCAAAAAAAACAGACAAACCATCTTCTTTCTATATTGATTTTAGACACTTATATGGTAGGAAATTGAACACCAATTTAAACTAAAAAGCAGATTATTTTTTTACAATTGTCTTTTTTTACAATTTTACATTGTCTCAAAGAAGTTTTACTGTTTTCTATTATTTAAAACCAAACTCATATTCAGCAAACCTAGGGTAACAGTGGAAATTAAATATAATAAAGTAGAGAATATAATGAATAATATACTATAATAAATAAATGACTTAAATGTTAAATATAATAACTTTAGAAAAACATAACTTGCATATTGCATAATTTGGTCCAGTTATTGTAGGACCTTGTGTTTTCAAATGTGTTGTGCTTAGTCAACTGGGGAAAAAGTTAATGTCTTCTGATGTGGTATACAGTACGTAATTGTGTAAGGCCTGCAACTGATGACAGAAGAACTGCTTGAGTGGTGCCCAAGCAGAGGAACATCTTCGTGTGGGACTAGAAAAGAACATCTCACTGTGTGGGCTGGAAGTGGTACTGGAACAGAAGCCTAGAGAAAAACAGAACATGTAGTTAGTTATTGTTCAGAGCACAGAGTCTATTAATAGAACACATTCTGCTGTCAGTTTTCTACCACAACCTTTTACTTAGGCACAATATACTGTATCAACACAGTTGACCCAAATACACACAACACAAATAAATTAATAATAAAATCTTTAACATTTTTAACCAAATACTTCAGTTAGAATAAAAAACTATGTACTATGTTAGACTATGTACTAATTTTGCAAGTTAATGGATAATAATGAACAGCCCTGAGTCTCAGATTCCTGCATAGTTATAAAATTATTTATAGCTATTATAAACGTATTGTATCTAATATGCCTGTATTTTTATATAACTGACAGTGTGTTTGTGTTTTAAATTATTAAGAATTTATAAATTAAGTATAATTACATTGATCTGACACTGCACTATCACTAAACTGCCACTGTCTCTAAATTATTGATATTTACATTATATCAATACATATTTTCTTCCACTTAATCCACACAGGGTCATGGGCCAACTGATGCGCAAGGGCAGGAATACCCTATAGACAGGGTGGCAAACTATCGTAGGGCACTTACACACTAAGACTAACACTTTAAAGACACCAATTAACCCAACACGCATGTCTTTGGGCTGTGGGAGGGAACCGGAGTAAAGTCACACAGACACAGGTAGGACATGTAGACTCCACAAAGACAGGATCTAGGCCACTCCACCCTGGAATTGAACACGGCACCTTCTTGCTGGGAGGCATCGATGCTAGCCACCAAGCTACACATTATTTTTATTTTACTTTATTTAATTTGTTTTTAAGTATCCCACTATGTCTAAAGTTATGCATTGGGAATTTCAACCCCTCCCTCTTGTAGTTCTTCCCTGTGGTATGACTAGAGTGAATGGCATTTTTCCTTGACTTTATGGTGATGCTCATTAGTATTTCGCCAGTTTAAAATACCTGTCGCAAATTATTTTTCAGTCAAATTAAGAATACACCTGTATTATTCAAGTAGCAAAAGATCTGTTTCTTATACTGTAGACCATATTTGATGCTTAAAAGTATTTTTTACATAATTTATATGAGTTCACCATCAGCTGTTTACAAGTTAGACTAGTTAAATCTAGTTTAACAAATGATAGACAAATGAGAAAGAAATATTATTCGTATAATTTTTTTTGTCGAAACAAATGATTCAATATTGCAACACTGTAAGTAGAAAACATATATCAATGGATTAGCAGTTGATGCTGAAATTAGAGTCAGGTTTTGAAATAGAGTTAGGTGGTTTTAATCAGTGGGATGACAATCAGTCTGCTATTTGCAAAAGATCAAGTAGACAATATAAAAAATTACTGGAATTTTTTTAAGGAATTGGACTAAAATAGTATATTTTGGTTAAATATGAAGCATAATGAGAAATCTTTAAAAAAAAACTGCATTCAAGCATGGGCCATATTTATGTTAAATATGGTGGTTTTAATTTCATTGATTGGGCCTGTATTGCTGCCTGTATTGCCTGGATGAGTATGAAACACTGGTGGAATAATTAATTTAAAATTAAACTAGCAAATTCTAAAGGAAAGAGTCAGGACATCCGCTAATTTTCATGAATTTCAAGAGAAAACTGCTCATGATAACCCTAAAACGTTATTATCCCACAGTAAGAATAAAGATTACATTTTTTTATTGGACAAATTAATGTACTGATCTTAATATGAATAAAAATGCTGTGGAAAGGTGTAATGTGAGTAGTTCAAGATTTTATTATAAAGTTCCTACAAGTCGTTGTGTACAATTGATCCAGAAACGTTTAGTTGCAGTTATTGCTACACAAGGAGTTTACACCAGATACTAAAAGCAAAGATTCACTCACGAAGAAGTACTATTGGATTATTTTCCTAAATACATTAATGAGCAGGTACAATGTTTTCTCTCTTTGTTTAATTTTTTTTCTCTTTATTTACTTGTAGGACCTCTGTGGAAATCTGATGACATTTTAGTCCATGTTTAGGTGGAAATAAAGAACATACTAAAGCGTTCACAAACTTTCAAGCACACGGTAGGTCAGCTGCAAACACAAAACAATTTATTCAAAAAGATTGTCCTTGAGAAACACTTGTACTAATCCTCCCACAAATCCTCATATCTATCAGGTAGAGAAGTCTGAGCATTTGGAGTGCTGGGAGAGGGATCTTCACTAATGCTTTCCATTCCTCTGCTGATGCTGATATAGGTATCATTTGGAATGAGATACTTCTGTCACTTGATTTTTTAAATGATGCATTTTTGCTCTCCTAAAGCTGTTCCCAAAGGAAAGTGTTTCTGTGTGAGTCTCTAGAACCAGAAAGCGTAGAAAGATCTTCAGAAATTAATTAGAAGTAAATCCTTTTTGTTGCTGAAGTGTGGCATTTAAATACATTGTCCTTTTTGCTCATGTAAAGCCACTTTTCAACCCCCCAACCCCCCCAGCCCCTTTGTGTGTGTAATACAGCATCTAATACGAATGAGCAATAACTCCAGCCCCCGTTTTTCCAGCAGCGGTGGGCTTTCTAATTGCCTGGCATTATTAGCTACTTTACTTGTAAATTTGCAGAAGAGGAACTTCGCTCTTCTGCATCCAAGCAGTAAATTATCCAATTTCACCTCATCTGCAAATGACGTTGGTCTCTTTTAAACTCCCTCCTACACCCTGCCTCTCTTCTCAACCCACTTTACTGTGTTTTCGCCTTCGCTTTTAGGGCTGATTGGCGCATTAAATATTTAAAATCCGAGTAAACATAATAATTTGTTATAAATTTAAAATAATGAAGAATCGGTACCAACAGGATTGTTGGTAAATATATTTCATGAAAGAAATACTACATATAACCTTTTACAGGACTGTCTTAACAGAGGTATGCTATCAATTATGTAGAGTCATGGGCTACATTACAGCCAATGTCCATCATTATATTCACTTTACAGGGATAATGGGGGCTCCACATACTAAAGCTTTATATTAAACTTAATATAGAACAAAGAAAAAGACAGTCTGACTATATTGTCTTGTTTATTTCCCTACAATGGACTTTTTCTAGCTTCTATATAAAAAAGGCAATGCTGCAAAACAAATGCACGGACCAATCACTTTATTAGGTACAACTCCTTCCACTTACCATATAGATGCATTTTTAGTTCTTAATTTACAGACTGTAGTCCATCTGTTCCTCTGCATACTTTATTATTTTAATTTGCTCTGTTTTTTACTCGTCAGAACCCCCACTAGCACAGATCCACAGGTCCAATTTGGGTGCTGGCACTTACTGACACATTCTCAGCACTGCAGTGACACTGATGTGCTGGTAGTGTGATAGCATATATTGTGTTAGTATGAGTGGATCATACACTGCAGAGCTGCTGGAGTTTTTAAACACCCCAGTGTCATTGCTGGACTAAAAAATAGTCCACCAAACAAAAATATCCAGTCACCAGCATCCTGTAGGCAGCACACTATGATGAAGGATTAGAGGATGACTAAGATAAATTGTGCAACAACAGATAACTTACCTCTACAAGGTGGGTTAATATGGACATGTTTATACAGTGTGCAGTGAGTTAAAAACAGTGTTTACTACTGTGTCTGCTACAGTTGTACCAGCACACCCTAACACACCCTGTACACCCAACACGCCACCTGATCTGAAATGTTCCTTTGGAGGTCTTGATAATTAGGTGAAAAAGATAAAACAAATATGTATGTTAATACATGGACCAGAGTATAAATAGTGAATTTGGTAAATTAAGCTAATAAAGTGGACAATGTGTAGAATCAAGTAGGTGTACCTAATAAAATGGCCAGCAAATTTAAGTAAATAGTATCAGATCAAAGTATTTCAACAAAACAACACAATGTGAATAGAACTATTGAGAAAAAGTCAATGAAAATGAAAATAACATAAAATAAAAGCCTCACACATACATCATTGTAGCCCAGTCCTAGTGATGTGTTGTGTACAATTTCTGTCAGTCAACCATGGACTGCAGGATTTCATCAAGCTTCCACTCTATAACTAGGTCAGCAGGCCTGCCACAGCTTGATACATGGCACTTTTCACATAAGTGCAATGTAGTTGATTGGTGAAATGATATCATACACAAAAAGCCAGTGTCATTTGATTGTCTGAACTGCCTCCTTGTTTGCCTTGCTCGTCTTGCGGTTTGCCTTGGGCTGTGTTAGGAGTTGGGTGACACGTGTGCTCGTTAGTATTACACATGTTCTGATGACAGCTAGTGCCACAAAAGAGAGAGAGACATGAAGGTCTACACAGATTAACATTGTCTTTAGTATCCAACACAGAAATACGGCAAGTGCATTAATGCAAGAAATGACTGATGATCATCTCTGACTCCACAGCACACTCCAGGCCATTTTCAGAGTCCTATATTAGGTCACTGAGATATTTACATTGGAAGGCTTCAGATGCTTTGTTAATAGCTGAGCAGTAGGCCTTGGGGCAACAGATTAATGCACTGCCATCACATTCACATTTCTCTTTGGCAGTACTGTAAATATTTTTAATTAGGTGATTGAAGAAGCAGCAAATGACATATGCTGATGCTTTACTGAGCTCTAAAATGGCATTTCTACTTCTTTTCCTTTGATTTGGTCATACGATGGCAAAATTTGCATATGTTTCTGAATGCAAAGAGGGGTCGTTTCATTTGTAATCAAACTGTGTAGTGGCAACACCACATATCACTCAGCTCCATCAGTCACCGTCGCTGCCAGTGAGAGCACTTACATATGTACACACTCCTGCTAGGTATTAGCTTTCAGATATGTTTCTTTATTCATTCATTTTCCTGAGAGTGATGACAGCAATGCTTTTAGCGCTTGTGGAGATACAAGCAAATTGCTGTGCTTTACTGTGCTTTGCACTTAAGATCAAAAACAGTGATAATTTCAATGACTTTGATTTCAGCTCCTATTCGAACCACTCTGAGTGCTGTATCAAAATGGCAAATACCATTTGTGCGACATTTCTGTCCCTGAGCCTGATATGAAATAAAATTAATTGATCTACAGTGCTCCTGTTTTTGTTGGAAAACAGATATTTTATACATGTCAATTATCTTAAAACTAAGGCTCAGAAGGTGTCCTATATAACCTCTAACTGACATGGAATTACTAAAGGGGCTAAAGATCAGAAAACAGGCCTGTGTGCTCCTGTCTTTATTAACCATGCCAGCTTTGCAGTCAGCAGTGGTGAGCGTCCCTTGCAGGACATGAAAACGCTTTATGTTCAATCCTAAGAATGTTCAGATAGAAATGGCACTACACTACATATATGAATGAATAAATAAAATGCAGAGTGGGCTCACTTTGCCCATTTCGTTGTTTACATAATGGCTGGTGGTGACAGTTCTTAAGAGCTGTATGGTGTGTGTCTGTGTGTGTCCGAGCGTGTTTCTATTACATGATGGGGACAGCCTGGCTATAGAAAATAGCATGTAGTCCTTGTTGAGTGCGTTTACATGAACTTAACAATCTAATAACTGCATAAACTTTACTTAATTATCAAGTGTTCTATAGCTGTTTAACAGGTGCTGCATTTAATTGCAGGGTTGCCAGATCCTGTGACGGAATCACGCATCAGGTCTATGTAAAGAAGCCCAAAAGATGCAAAATATCTAAGAATAAATAAGTAAATTTGGTAACTGTTTCCACTCATGCTTGGGTAGACAAAGAAAAACAGTGGATAACTGTTAGGAGACCTACCTCATGATCCTGCGCGATCCGCTGTTCTCGCCGATTGCCATTACAGAGTAACGGGTGAGGCGGAATTTATTCGGTTCTTAATTGACACCTTGGGCTCCCGCTATTTAAGTACGAGCCCTAGTGTTGTCCGACGCCACGTAGTCACAGAATGTACGGTCCCTCGCTTGCGTCACTTTATGCGCCACTGCAAACGCGAAAACCGCAGCCCGTCCTCTCCCTCTTAGACGATGACATCCCAGGGCTTTCAGAGTCGACGGATGAGTAAGGGGGAAACCCTCGAGGTATCTTAGCCTTAACATGGACATCACAGGGTTTCCCAAGGCTTCGCCTCTTTCCAGCTCCCTTATTAGCCCCACTCAGCTCTGTCGGCCGCTCCTTTTGGGATGCGCCCCAACGCAGCTTCTTGCCACGCTTCCGCGCTCAAGCTATCGCTCGCCCTATGGCATTACAGAGTCACCTTGCTTCCCTGTGTTTGGGACGCGGCCCGACGCCACTTCTTCTTGCGCTTCCACGTTAGAGCTATTGCTTGCCCTCTGGCGTTTCGAGGCTCCCCCGCGCCACTCAATTTGGGAAGCGTCCCAAATCGGCGCTTTCTTGTGCTCACCGCACGCCTGCCAGATTCGCACTCACGCCAGCTGTGGGTGCCATTCCTATTTGGTACGCATCACAGCTGCGTGATTTACCCTTTTTTGTGTTTTGAAAATTGGAGAGCCTTTTGCTCTGCCTCTTTTGGTATTTCCCCATTATTATTAGACGTCGTGGGGTCCCTTCATTCCCACATCCTTGGGCCCTAACCCATATCATAACAGTACGACGTGGCCAAAAATGGACCCAGCAGGTTGCTGAATCCGCCTTCAGGTTAAAGCCATTGGGCAGCATTAGGCAGCCAAAAAGAGGCTCACCGCACAGCTCGATCAAGTTTCTGAGGCAGGTACCTCTCCCAGCGCCCCCGGCCCAGTTCCCTGCACCTCGGTTGAGACCCCGTTGTCACCGCCCAAGCGCTTTTCCAGTGATTCCAACAAGTGTCGAGGGTTTCTGCTACAATGCGTGCTCATTTTTGAGCTACAACCCTTGTGTTTTCCGTCTGAGCGCTCTAAGGTGGGCCACCGCTGTTTGGGAACAAAAGGGGCCCGACTGCACATCAGAAGACGCCTTTTCCACCGCCGTGAAGAAGACTTTTCTCCACCCCTCGGGGAGGAACCAGGCGGGTCCACGCCTAGTGAACATCTCCCCTGATCATCCTCTTCCACCAGGGCCTCAACAAGGTCCTCAAAGACAAGCTTGCTTTCCGGGATCCTCTCACCTCTCTCTCCGCTTTTTACCAGCTGGCGGCATCACTTGACAACTGGGTCTGTCAACGGGCTGATACACGTGGGCCTCTGCCTCCCTTGCGAGGCCGCAATGTTCCTTGGTCTCGTCCTTGTTGCATCCCTGAGCGGTCTCCATCACCCGAGCCCATGCAGCTAGGCGGCACGGACCTGCCAGGGCCCCCAAGAAGGGCACCTTGCTTAACTTAAGGGCGTGTCACTGGGACAGGGCCCCAGAGATACGCACAAATCATGTGGCTGATCACGATCTCTTTTTGAAGGCAACTCTGGTGTGGAAGACAGGGTCCGCCACCATACGGGCTGGTGTGGATTCGGGGTCGGTCGCCAACTACTGCGACCAAGGGTTGGCCCGACGCCTCAGGTTATCCCTGAAACACCTTTCAACTCCTGTGTCGGTCTGTGGGGTTGATGGCCAGCAGCTCCTAGGGGGCCCTATTACCCACCGGACCTGCCCCCTGACGCTCCGAGTGAGAAAATATCAGGAACGGCTCTCATTCTTTGTGGCCCACTCCCCGCACATGCAGGTCGTCCTGGGTCACCCTTAGCTGCGGACCCACAACCCGTCTGTCAATTGGGCCTCAGGCTCCATCTGTGGATGGTCTCCCGCGTGCCACTCAGCGTGCCTACGCGGCACACCCCAAGGGGCGAGTCCCCTGGGGAAAATGCCCCAGATCCCACCTGGGTGCCGTGACATGGCCCGAGGTGTTCAGCCATGCCAATGCCAAACCCAAACGGCCTGCCAGGCAAAGTTAGCGTGCCTCCATGACCCCAGTCCCGCTTGGCAAAGGACAGCACCACCGGGTCGCCCCATTCCAAGGGCTCCGCTGCCTCCCATCCAGGCCCACTGATTATCCAGTGTGCCCCGGTTTATATGGTCCGTCGTCTGCTAGGTAGCAGACAAATCCAGGGAAGCACCCAGTCCCACCCTGATATGGGAGTTCTAGCACGACCAAGCCGCCGCTCTTGGGCCCTCAGGAGCGGTCTTTAGCGGGGGCTACTATTGGGGGGCCTACCTCATGCTCCGGCGCAATCAGTTGTCCGGTGCCACGTAGTCACAGAATGTACGGTCCCTCGCTTGCGTCACTTTATGCGCCACAGCCAATGCGGAAACCGCATCACATCCTTCTCCCTTTTAGACGGTGACATCCCGGGGCTTTTAAGAGTCGATGGATGAGTAAGGGGGAAACCCTGGAGGTATCTTAGCCTAACAGGGACATCACAGGGTTTCCCAAGGCTTAACCTCTCTCCGGCTCCCTTATTAGCCTCACTCAGATCGGTCGGCCACTCCATTTGGGACGTGCTCCTACGTGGGTTATTCCCGTGCTCAAGCGATCGCTCGCCCTCTGGCATTACGGAGCCACCATGCTCCCCTCTATTTGGGACGCGGCCCGACGTCACTTCTTCTCACACTTCCGCATTCAAGTTATCGCTCGCCCTCTGGCGTTCTGGAGCTCCTCCACGCCACTTTTTTTTGTGCTCACCGCACGTTGGCCCTCTGTCGTTTCGGCACACACAGCTACTGCTGCTGTGGTTGCCATTCTAATACGGTACGCATCACAGCTGCGTGATTTTAATTTTTTTGTGTTTTGTGAATTGGAGAGCCTTTTACTCTTCCTTCTTTTGGTATTTCATCATTATTATTATACGTCGTGGGGTCCCTTCATTCCCGCATCCTTGGGTCCTAACCCGTATCATAACAATAACTGGCATACATGCACTGAGGAATCTGATTACTGAAATAAAATCTCTTTATTGGATATCTTCATTTTACCTAATTCTAGATCGGAGCATGCTGTATACATGACCACTTAAACAATCAGATAACTGCAGAAATCTGACTCTGATCAGATTATTGATTGCATGCAAACAGTTGAGAGCACAGAGGTAGAGACAAAGATACACTTCCTCCTTCACACCACAAAATTCAAAACAATACAATAAAATTTCACAAACAAATTTAAAAGACTTATTGATCTAGAAAAAGTACAGTAAAGTACAGTAACATTTACTGTCCCATAGCTCACTGTTCACTGTTTAGAGTAATGCTTAATGTTGCATTTATGTACATATTACAAAATCTGAATGCCCCTACAAATATAGAAAGGTCAGACCTTTTTTATTTGAGACAATACTCGCGGTTTAGACATTAATGGCTGGGTGTTGAGTTATTTTGAGGGGGCAACAAATGTACACTGTTATATAGGCTGTATACCAAATATTTTACATTGTATCAAAGTGTCGTATCATCAGTAAATAGTTACAAAAATGTGAGGGGTGTACTCACTTTTGTGATATACTGTAAATAAAACTGAATTGACTTGAACTTTTTTTTTATTATTGTGTGGATATTTTGCGGGAAAAGGGTTTTTTTATACAGAAAATGCAAATTTCTTTTAAAACAAAAAACAATACAAAAAAGATCAAAAGATCCCCATTAGGTTATTGAGGTAAAGATTAAGATTTGGTGTATGTGTATTCGTAATTAATTACAGTAATAATTATGGTAAAGGAAAGTCCTCACAAGGATAGAGAGACAGGTGTGTGTGTGTGTGTTTGTGTGCACGTTTTTGTGTGTGTCTGTGCATGTGTGTGTGTGCATTTGTGTGTACGTGAGCGTGTGTGCAAAAGATTACATTGAATAGGTAATACTGAAACTCTAAAGGATGCCATGACATCATGGCAAACAGGCTTTTGAGGAAAGGTGCCAAGCCCCTGTGTATGCAGTTGTAAAGCTCTTCAATCTCCAATCACACAATACAATGAAGCAAAAAACACTGTGGATCACCAGCTGTGAAATGTGCCATCACAAGCCTCTGATTGCTCATCTAAAACTTTACTTTAACCCCCACCCCACATCAAAAACGGCAAATAAACCATTAGTCCAATATGCATCTCAGCAACTCCTCCTTTTCCCCATTACTGTCCTTATGTTTACTTAAGGCGTCTGGTAAAAAGCTCTCTAATAATCTCTTTCTTTTCCTTAATGCCAGCCATTTTAAGTGTCTGTAAAAAAAAAAAAATACAAATTTTAATTGTTTGGCATTTTCCTGGAAGAATTTAAAAGCTCTCATTTCCAGCTTTTGAGTGCAGTGTGTGTGTCTGCATGTACATGTATTCAGGGTTTATTAAAACGAAGAGAGTTCGATTTGAATCACACAGAGGCTGCCGATGCCTTCTCGGCTTGGAGAGCCAGATTAAATTACTCTTGCCATTATTTAAAAGCAGTGTAAACCACCTGAAAAAAGGAAGCAGTATAATGTTTTTCTTCCATCCTACAGTTGTAACACTGAATTATGCAGCCTGGTGATTTAGTATTTATCTTTACTTATCTTTATCCTTAATTTAGTAATTATCTGATTACACAACTGCAATTTAGAGATTTACTGGGGTCTCCCGGATGGCAGGTCACTTACCTCAATGTGCCACAATATGCTTTATCTTAATTATCATCCTCTTCCACCCACGCTCTGACCTGCAGCACATTTAGAGCATTATGTTTAAAATATATTAACAAATTAACAATCTACAATAAATTATATACATGTATTTAATCAGTTCAATAATCAATAAGTTTCCATGGGTAATCAAGTCAATTACGATCACTGCTGGATCAGGCAATACACAGTGTCTTTGTTTAAATCTAGATTAAAGACATATTTATTTGATAAAGCTTTCTGTCAGTAATTTTTTCAGCAC
>JAUZSU010189671.1:0-12141 GCA_034780255.1 Parotocinclus maculicauda
TGTGTGTGTGTGTGTGTGTGTGTGTGTGTGTGTGTGTGTGTGTGTGTGTGTGTGTGTGTGTGTGTGTGTGTGAATGTTTATATTACATCCCACAAGGATAAAAAGAACTGACAATTCTGGGGGCATTTTGACATTGTGGGGACAGACTGCAGTTCACGCGAGGAAAAGTATGTGTGTGAGTGTGTGTGTGTGTGTGTGTGTGTGTGTGTGTGTGTTTCAATCATATGCATACTGTGACAGTAACTATACAATTATTGTTGTCTTCATCAACAAATTACTAATTAATTAGTTTTAATATTCCTTTTTCTCACGAGAAATAATAAATCGTAAAAATGGCGATGGCATATCTTTCCTGAACATCCCCATGTTGGGTTGCTCATCACAATTTCCTCTCCTTGAACAGAATAATGTAGCTGGATGACAGCTACTCCAACCATATCAGTGCACACAGCATGGGGGATATCAAGATTTTCTACATACATACCACACACTCAAAAAAGCAAAGAACTGATTTTAATCATAAAACCTCTCAATAAAATGTAATCTGTATTACTTTATCTATACGGCTGTTCAGTAATCTATACACTATATGTCTGAAGTGACACACAAGCATTCACTACTTGATAAATGATAATACACAAGCATAACTCCACTATTTATTAGCACAGAATCCAATCTGCAAACAGTATGGTGGAATTTTTCTGCTCAATAAATGCTTACAGTTTACATTATCATAAGCATGGAGTCAGCAGGATGCTAATGCACATATCCCATTTAGATTCATCCAGAACAACCAACACTTTATTCAGTCTAGCCACATGGTGACATATACACTATAAATCCAGCGGTTTATGGATACCCGGCATCCACACATCATATTCAAAATCATGGGCATTAATCCACAGATGTAATTCTACAGCCTTCACTCTCATCCTGGCAGACCTGGATGACATTTCTTCATGGACCTTTCTTTGTCCATGTGGAAGAGTCAGGATTACTAGTAACATTGAATTCTCTAGAGTGTGATTTATAACAGTGTGCTCTATACCATTCTAGTGGATAAGTGGCATGGTACATGAGATATTAGATGTATGTGAAGCTTTCACAGTTATTGGAATTCTATAAATTGTTGTTATTTAACACAGAAATGCCATAGATTATCTGAATGATTGCATGTTTGTATGTTTGATTTGAACCTGTTAGATCCTGTTAAAGGTGTCTGCATACATTAACTTTTATGTACTGGAGAAAGAAATGAAATGATTAAACATAAATCCTGTAAATTATGGTCTGAGCTACAGTATATCAGAATTTCAGCCTGTTGAAAATATTTACTTTTCTTTTGAATAAAGTCGAGTAAAGAATACTTCCTATAATCCAGTTTCTGTCATATAAAGCTGTGAACTGCAGCCCTAACAAAAACATATCTCTGTGACAGCTCAGTAGAGACTCAGACCTTCCATATGAACGGAAAGAGCTGATCTCTACTAGATACAGCAAGATAGAACTCGATGTTAATATTTGATATCTTCCCTGGCAGCATAAGGCTCTCAGGACTACTTGGTAAACGTTGCATTGTCCTCACTATTTATTAAGCAAATCTATTATTTTAAATATGATGTAATAATTTGATTTAACAAACATAATTGCCTCAGATACGTACAGTACCTTTACATTTTTATTGCATATGGAGCAAAGCACACACATACAGCCTACATCTTTCCTAATGAATCCATACTAACAAAAGATCAACCTCTGACTAGATATCACTTAAATGATGAGCCATCCTCTGTCAAACAGCAGTAATAAGGATGTGGTGTTCAGCTGGTTGGGGTTAGACACTGCAACCTTGCTTTTTAAACAGTTCATGGCCAAATGCCATGGTTTGTAGGTGAACTGTTACTCTGTTTTTTATTTGTATAATTTATTATTTATCTTCTAGTCCTTCTGACCACTTTTTATATCTGTGCGAATTTGGTCTTTTTGTGGAGCGGTGGCGTCTATATGAAATTATTTCCTTGCACCATATAGTGAGTTGTGACTTGTACCTATCATGTACCTATCATGTTGGGTGATCAAACTTGACAGAAATAAAGTATCAACAACCATGTCTCATGGCAAAAGTGCACCCCAACAATATTCAGCATGCTTTGAGCTAAAATTAAAATTGATTTGACTATATTGTGCATTTTCCATAATTAATCAGGTGCATAATTTATTTTGAGAGGCGCCTACACAGGAAAGTGGTTGGTCCATCCCACAATACATAAATTACTGTGTGTTCAGAAGTTTGCTGTATGACATGATATGAGTGAAAAATATGCATGATGAAGACTATAGCAGAAGATGAGGTATAAGATTTTGGTTGCCTCCAAAGAAATGCTGGCAGCATAAATGGTGGTACATTTACACAATTTTAAACATATGTTTTTTCTATATTTATTAATCATCATCATAGCGTCCTGGTGTGTACAGTTGTGGCCAAAGGTTTGAATGTTTGTGGCCACATGAATGGTCTCATGATGCTTCACTGTTAGCATGACACAGGACTCATGGTAGCACTCACCTTTCCTTCTCTGGACAATCATTTTTTCAGATGTTCCCAACAGCCTGAAGGGGGCTTTATCAAAGAAAATAACTCCCCCAAGTCCCTGCGATCCAATCCTTATACTTCCTACAAAATGTCAGTATGTCCTTGATGTTTTTCTTGGACAGAAGAGGCTTTTTGCTGCCCCCATGACACCAAGCCATCCTTCAAATGCCTTAGTCTCACTGTGAGTTCAGATGCATTCACACCTGCCCTCTGCCATTCCTGAGCAAGCTCTGCATTGGTGGTGACCCGATCTGGTAGCTGCATCCTCTTTAGGAGATGGTCCTTACGCTTGCTTGACTTTCTAAGGTGTCCTAAGGCCTTTTTCATTTCAGTTAAACCATTCACTTTAAAGTTCTTGAGTACTTGATTAAATGGTTAACCAGGGTGACCATCTTACAAGCAGCAATTTCGTTTTCTGTGTAACACTTTTGATGCAAGGCAATGACTGCATGTGTTTCCTTAAAGGTAAAGGTGTCCACGACACTTCTTTTGCCCAATTTTTGTCCAACATCACTGAGAAGATTGTTCTGTGCTCAGGATTCGGTTTTAGTGACACTTACATAAAAAATATGGAAATTATAGCACATATAGCTTGGGTCAAAGAGGGCAATTATTTGCTTCATATTTAAGGCATCTGATTACTTTTTTGAAAAATTTTAGCTCACTTCCCAGATATGTCAAGCTGTCATTGCTGGGCCTTAAACTGAACCTTCGGCTGCTTAATTACGTTGTAATTCTCTCTGAAGTAAGGCTGTTGCTTTAAATGCTAAATAAAATCCAATGTGATCCAGATTTTCAGGACAGAATTAGCCCTGTTAATGTTACTCATTATTGAATTGGCCCTCCAGTTAAAGTGGTTAAACTTTAGTTAAAGTTTAGTTCATATATTAGTTCAATTTAAGCTTTAAGCTAGACTTACATGAAATAGCCCATGAACACACTGATGGCAGATCTGTTGGGGCACAAAGTCTGCTTGCTCCTTTATGGCATTTTGACAAAATAATTCTGGAAAAGGTCTGGTTAATTTTCTGGAGTGTCTCATTCACATTCAGGTGCATCTTAAAAATGTTACTATCATCAAATTATTTCAGTAATTAAATTAAAAAAGTGAGACACATATATAGATTCATTACCAACAGAGTGATGTATTTCAAGCGTTTATTTTAATGTTTATGATTATGGCTTACAGCCAATGAATATCCAAAAGTCATTATCTAGGGTTAGTATAAATTAGTATATTATTTAAAACCAGTGTAAAAAAATGTAATGCAGAAATGTTTAACCTGGGGCACTTCTGAGATGTTATGGAAGCCCAGGTTGCTTTAATAGCAGCCTTCAGCTTGTCTGCATTGTTGGGTCTGGTGTCTCTCATCTTCCTCCTGGTTTAGGTTAGGCGAGTTTGTTGGAAAAGCACAGTCATACAGTGATTATTAAACTAGGTATTGGTACTTTTGGCAGTATGGACAGGTGCCAAGTCCTACTGGGAAATTAAATTTGCATCTCCAAAAAGCTTGTCGGCAGAGGGAAGCATGAAGGGCTCTAAAATTTCCTGCTAGACAGCTGCACTGACTTTGGATTTGATATAACACAATGGACCTACACCAGCAGATGAAATGGCTCCCCAAACAATTACTGATTGTGGAAACTTCACACTAGACCTCAAGTAGCTTGGATTGTGTGCTTCTCCACTCTTCCTCCAGACTCTGGAACCTTGATTTCAAAATGAATTTTAAAATGTACTTTCATCTGAAAACAAGACATTGGACCACTAAGCAACAATCCAGTTCTTTTTCTCCTTGGTCCAGGTAAGACACTTCTGGCTTTGTCTCTTGGTCATGAGTGGCTTGACACAAGGAATGTGACAGTTGTAGCATATGTCCTGGATACGTCTGTGTGTGGTAACTCTTGATGGCTCTTGACTTCAGCAGCAGTCCACTCCTTGTGAATTTCCCCCATGTTTTAATGGCCTTTTCTCGGTGATCCTTTCAAGGTTGCAGTTATCCCTGTTGATTGTGCACCTTTTTCTACCACACCTTTTCCTTTTCCTTTCACTCAACATTAATATGCTTGGATACAGCACCCTGTGAACCACCAGCTTCTTTAGCAATGACCTTTTGTGACATCTGTCAAGTCAACAATCTTCCCTGTGATTATGTAGCCTACTGAACCAGACTTAGGGACCATTTAAAGTGCATAGGAAGCCTTTGCAGGTGTTTTGTATTGATTATTTTAATTTTCAGAGATAATTTTGGGTTTTTATGGGGTATAAGCAGGAAACACATCATGATGATGGTGGAAACAGGAGTGTTTTGTTTACAGCACAATGAAGATGGTGAACAAGGCTCATCAATTTTATTAATAATAATAATAATAATAATAATAATAATAATAATAATAATAATAATAATAAAAATAATTAATCATCATCATCATCATCATTTTTTTCAACATAAATACAACATGTACTTACACGTATCTGCAATATCAACGAAAGAGTAGAAAGGAATATACTGATTTTGTGCCATTCACTTCACAGAAACATCATCAAGTCCACTGTGAATGCTCTATTCATACATTGCCTCACTAAGACATTACCCCAACTTTGAAGCAGGATAAAGTCCGGTACATATGTTTTGGACAAATGTGTTCATCTGTCTGGAAAAGTTCTGGGTTCAAGTATATTTGTGGAAAGAGGCTCAGCAGTTTAATTCAGAATTCATTTTTTATCTTCTTACATTCCATAATGTGTTTAGAAAAACAAAACTTCCATCAGATATGCTACATCTTTGTCTACATCTACGTCTTCATCATTTGACCTCTTAAAGGCTAATGATTTAGTTAAAGCCTTAATTCAGACTTTGAATTCCTAAAGGGACAAGTCCTTTTTGATAATACTGTATATGGAATAAATTGTTGCATACTGCTGAGCAATGTTATATTGCAATACAGCCAGTTGCAAAATGACATAAAAAGCTAAGCTCTCAACTTGCTGGACACGGTTTGCTTACTACTGTAGGTCAGAAGAGATCAGATTCAGAACTAGATGAAAAAGAATTTTCGTACAGCCCTTTTCTACCCTGTTTTAAATCAGATGCTCACTGAGCTTAACAGGCAGTTCTCCAGCAGAAACTGTGACATAATGAATGTCATCCAAACCCTTAACCCCCAAAGTGACGCAGTTCTCGAAGAGGATGCTCTATTTTTATTTACTAAAATGTATGAGTGAAACATTGAGGACTTAGGACATGAACTACATCAGTTCTGGGGAAATTTATAAAGGAAAACACAGGAGTGCTGTGCTAAACACCCTCTAGTGTTATAGATCTGGTATCATTCAGTAAGCCTTAGAAAGAAGTTTTGTTTGAGCATTTTAAAATGTACAAAGTAACTGTTTCAAACCCAGTTAATATGATTCTAAATTTGGTGAAACCCCAGATTAGGTCAATTATGGCAAGGTGAGAGACTGGGCAAATTTGGGTGTATCAAATATTGAGTCAGGAACGGCAAGGAAATTATATTCTAAAGAAACATATTCTAATGTTAGTAGCATTTTACTTCTGCACTGAGGCTGGGGTCCACCATGGCTGAGGAGACACCAAGCAAACTGTCTGCTTTCAGTGGTGAGTATTCCAACCTATACTAATTTTACAAAATTACCATGGAAACGATTTGAAAAAAGAAAATGCATATAATTTAAATGACCACTGGAATTTTTCATGCAGTATAAATCTGCATTGTTTGCAAAAGGAGCCTGGGGGCCAGACACTGATTCCTGTAAAAGTCATGATAATGGCCTGGGACACTGGGGCTCACAGTCAGTATTTGTGTTTTGACTTTAGTGTCCCATGTGCACCTGTTAAATGATTGAAATGTTTAAAGATTTAAAATATCTGGTGTTTATGGGGATTAGATCATGGGTCTGCATAGGAACAGACGACAGAGTCTGCACGCCAGCCAACGTTCGCGCCTTTTCCGTGACGTCATTGTCCCGCGTGAGAGACGGAGCTTAAGTATACTGTATTAGTGACGGTATTTAAATTGATGTGCACTTGAGAGAGTGGGGGTCTGTGTATGAGAGAGAGAAAGAGAGAGAGAGAGAGAGAGAGAGAGAGAGAGAGAGAGAGAGAGAGAGGGAGAGAGGGCGAGAGAGAGAGAGAGAGAGAGAGAGAGAGAGAGAGAGCGAGAGAGAGCAGTATCTTTTTAAACACAAACACTTAGTGAGAGAAGAGCATTAGCGCTTTGAGTGCGACTTGATATCTTCTGATTTGATCTGTTCTATCAGTCGCGCGAAAACTTTTCCCCCGTCACCACAAGTATGGATGTGTTATATTCATGTTTTCAGGACTATAAACGCTGAGCCTCCCCGGTCGTCTCAGTACTTTAACTCAATTCAGACTAATTGTTTTGGGGGAGGCCATTAAAAATCGTAAACCGGTGTAGTCTGGTGTGTGGCTCGGAGAAGGTGTCTGCGCTGCTGAGAAGGTCCGGTTTATGGTCACTGTACGGGACTAAGCGCTTCGCTGCGGAAGGTGCGATGAGGCTGCTCGCTTGGAGCTTGCTCATTCTGAACCACTGGATTCTGCGAAAGGTACGGAACATGCAGCTGTTTTCGTTCCTTCTTAAAAAGTATTGGCAAAATAAAAAGAGGACTGTTCATTTCAGGTATAGGTTGTAGTGAGCACCGTTTACTAGCTGTATAGTAACCTTTGTAAACCGTGCTCCCCGGTTTTAACGAACTTTTTGCCTCAGCCTCGTGGTCTGCTGAGGTGATGTATTTCACTTCTAGATAATTTATTCGGATTACGTGTTAAAATATAGTTGTATTTCTCATATAATCTAGCGCTGATTTGTCCGTGTCAGTAACCGTTTTGTCATCGTAATCGCGCCTGTCTATCCTATAGCCTATCATAGCGCATCTGAACCCTGTAATTCTGTCCGCATGAAGTTTCTTACATTTTTGCATTTTCAGTCTGCACATTTCCTTATCATTTTATCATTCAGACCCCCATCAGCAACTCCTTTGAATCCTTCTCTGAAGTTGAGCATGAACTTGCCCCGAGCCAGCTTTATCTTCTTGATCTTTTGCACAGAAATAGTCCAGTTATTGAAGTTCGCTCATCGAAGCCTGGCTGTGTGAAAAGGCTGTGCTGCACAGATTTGATCCAAATTAAATCTATTAGGATCCATTTGCGGTTTCTTAGTTTGTTGAGTAATTGTGTGTTATAATAAATGAAATGATTTCTCGTGTACAGCACAGTGTATCACCTCATATGTTTTGTACTCTCTTTGCTTGGCACATAAAGTGTTACAAATGTTTTCATTATTAGTTTACAATTAATGTAATTTTTTAATTGGATACATTAAGTTCTGTTTAATGAACTTTCATACAACATCACAATGTGTTTATTAAGGTTTAATTGATAATTTAAATATACCATTCAGTATGACAGTAGTTGTTGAATAAGTTTAATAACTATGTCAAGGTTTTAAGAATCAGCAGCTGAAAAACAAGTCTTATAGTTTGTACAGTTTATATAGTGTAAAATGTTCTTTGGAGCGGTATAATCTTTCTGGCTTCTGCATTATTACTGAGTTATCATATATAAAAAAAAAAAATTCTTCAGTTGGTCTTTCCACTTTTTAAATGTGGCTAAAATGATCTTACATCAGACAGACAGTTATGTGTGTCGCGTAACCCGAAGGTTAGCAAACGAGTTCTAATTTCTGTTATTCTTACTGGTCTGAATTTAAATGGGATGTCATTTTTGTTGTTGGTTTTAAAATTAGATCGGGTCTGTTTATTGTTGCTATTTTTACACATCACACTGCATCATACTGATGTTCCTATTACCTTCCAATGCAAGTGTGATCATTTCTTCATGACCTGTCTGTAAATCTGCAGTGTTGTGTGGCAACCTTGTACTGCCATCCGCCAGCGTGCAGAAATATGAGCCCAGGCACTGTGCTGTAGCGGATTACCTTATTGTGTCCCTTAAACTTTTAATCAAACATGAAGCTGTTTTGCGGTCCTTTGGATTTAGTGTCTTCAGGGTCGAAACGTAGTTCATATTACATTTTCTATAACTGTGTATATTCACTAGAAGGAGAAGGCAGGATAAATAATAGAGATATACTGTTGTTGTTTTTTTTTACTGCAAATTTAGATTTATGGTAAATACCCGCTTTTGTCTTTCTGTGCTGGTGTGAGCTGTGAATTTCTTCCTCGGCCTGTGTTGCACACACTGATAGTGCCTAGCAATGATGATTTTACTTTACATTATAATAATGATAAGCTTACAACATAATCATTTTTTTTTCTTATTTTGACTTTAAATTTGCTTAAAACACAGTATATCTGCTTTAACAGTGACACAGCTATAATCCAGGAGTGCCACTGCTAAAAATGCTTTCCCTGGCCTGCATCATCCCTTCTGGAACGCTGTTGGAATGATGATGTTTTAAAGCTTCATCGATAACAATTCCATGTGTATAGAATTTTGTAATGGTCATATAACAAAAAATGTCTCCTTTAGATGCAGATGGACATGGACATACATTTGTGTCTTACGGTCATGATACACTGCTCACAAAAATTAGGGGATATTTAAAAATGAATATGAAGCAATTAAAAAAGAAACGTTTGATTTTATTTTATTAAACAAGATCATCAGAAAAGCAAATGAAAAGTCAAAGAAATTTGTTTGATTATGCAAATGAGATGCAAACTCGATTATCGTAATTGAGTAGCAAGTGATATATTTATGGGAGTGAACAGAAGCATGTCAAACTGGATAAAAGGGGTACAGATTGACTGTTCAGTAAGGTGTATGGTTACCCAGTACTGACAAAACACACTGACAGCGATGGGGCATGGACAGGATCAGACTGTCCAGCAGTTCTTGTGGGATCCTCTTTGTATTTACTTTGAAATATTCTCTATTTTTGTAAGCAGTGTAGTATATTATAAAAAAAACAAAGTGTAAAATGGGCATGATATAGTTACACTTATAGCCTTACCGTATGCCAATGTGTGATAGGGGACATTAATTATCATGATAAATACTGTAAGTATTGTCACTTTGAATGTAACAGTGTTTTGCCTGGGCCTATTGTGAATCAGTTTTAATCCAATTTTATTTAAATCCATTTGTAGTGTAAGAATTGCTCATTTGTGGGCTGCCAGTTGATAGACCTAAGGCTAATGAAAAACAACAGATCATCGAGACCGAACAGGTCTCTATGGTAACAGATAAAAGCTCTAAAAATGACAAATCCCAACTTCAAGGTTCATATGAGACACTGTTTTAAAAAAAAATGTAATTTGTTATATAATTACTGTGAGGTCATTTACAGACATTGCAAGGAACCTTGAATTGATTTCAAGTGTGTTTAGGAATTCTTATAGAAATCTTTTAAATCTGAAAGGGCACTATCCTCGTATCACAGATGTCAAAGAACTTATGTCAGTCTGAAGAGAGTTACTGTTTCTAGGCTACTGATGTCCTGGCTACACAGATATGTACTGAACTGAGAAAAAATTTATGGAACTGTATCTTGCAGTAGACTGCAATAAGTCTTTTTTGAAGGTCTCAGCTCCTTATTTGCAATAAATTATGGGGTAGAACAGCCATATTTATACACAGTAGTAATGGTGTGAACTATTGACTAATTGATTAATCTTTATGCAACCACATAATTCATAAGAATACTGTTTATATCTTTTTTGGTTTATTTAAAACCGTTCTTGTTTTATGCTACTGCTCACTTTGTGGCTGTTATTTATTCACCTTATTGCACTTGTGCTTAGCATGAGGCCTTTCTAGTTGCTTTAAGATGGCCTATACAAAGTAAATGGCTGTATCATAAAGTGCAGTTTTCTTTTTGGTAAATATTGTACTACATTGGTTTCACTACACCGTAATGATATACCCTACTTACTAAGCAGAGTCAATGATAGGCTGTTTGCACTTTGACCTTTGGTACTTTGAGATAATTATTTTTTATGTGGGTCCTATGTAGCAGTAATTCATCGGCATACGTTTAATGCTTTGGAAAGCAAATAAATCAAATGTTTGTTCAGTCTTTATCAGTGTGAAAAGACAAAAAGAGATTTAGATTCACACGCTAAGATGTGTTCAGTCGAGTGCCTAGGGAATGGCACAATAAAAGTCTCACTGTAAACATGTAAGTGTTAATTAAGTCAGACAGTTTATATATGAAATATCTGATTGCTTTCTTGTTTTTCAATTGGAAAGCCTGCTGTAAAATGGTTGTTGTGATGGATGTAGACATACAGTCATACTCCACTATGTGAATGTATCTCTGTTTATCAAAGGGGTTTATCATAGGAGAAGCGTATTTTTAGAATTGAGGTATTTCGTACCCATTTTTGAAAAATTCAAAACCCTATTGCAGTGGTCTTAGAATAAGGCACATGGTAATTTCCGATTGGTCCTTGTGACTGTTTTCTGCAGTTTGGAGGGGTTTCGCCTTTCTAACGTGACCAGGGGCTCCATATCTGTCATTTTCCCTCTCAGGGCGTTTACATGCAGTTATTAATCTGATCATAGTTGGAGTTCTACAGCTATCTGATTATTCAAGTGGTCATGTAAACAGCATACTTTGGTAAAAAGAAATGAATTTTATTCCAGTAAACACTTTTCTCAGAACATGTATACACATACTATGAGTTCAATCAGTTTTCCCAGTTTGTACATGCACAAAAACTTAATAAGCAAACAGTGTAAGCTTGAGAAAAAAAGTTTGAAGTAAACGTCACGTCTTGAGATTGAGGTTATTGGCTGGTTGCAAAGTAAAAATCCTATTATTACCTGAGTCATGTAAACCCTGAGGTTTCCCCTTATCTTATTACTCAAGTGCCTGTATACTCATTGATCGGATTACTGACTAAATCTGATCTTCTGCAGTTGTTGGATTACTAGGGGCATGCAAGCTCGCTCGCTTTGTTTTTTGCTTGTGGTGAATGCTACAATATAAAATAAACAAGCATTATATTACAATTTCCCAGTGAATAAAATGAAGGCTTAGGCCACGCAATGAAGAAAACACCATCTACTTCCACTATTTCCCAGAGTGTCATTTCTTAAAAAATGTTAATGGTTTGGATAGCAGATGTCAAACGGGGCTCGCATACGCGATCCCTAACAGTACCCACCTCCTAAGGATCGAACACCGGGCGATCCAAGGTGAACGACCCCTAGGGGAAGCACCAAGGGACCAACGCTGCGAGCGCACCCCCCAAAAAAAATTTGGACTGTCTGTGGACCTGCGGGCTCCGCAGCTGGCCGGCTCATTCTTTTACGCTAGGGCATCCCGGAGATTTCGCAAGACCATTCCTGGCCTCACTAAATCTCCAGGATCCCTAACGGATGTTTAACCGGAGCCCAAAATGCAGAAACCACAGACAGACAATGTAATGCGGGAAAACCAAGGAACATTGAATATTATATTATAAAAACACATAAAGCAGGCATTCAAACGATAAGTGCAAATAGTCCACACACGAGACCGATGGGGGCATCGAGCCC
>JAUZSU010189681.1:0-12141 GCA_034780255.1 Parotocinclus maculicauda
TGAAAGCTCGCGCTGATCAGAAGGCGGGGCTGGAAGAGCGCGAGAGAGAGGGAGCGTGCGGAGCGGGATTTCTAACACACATCATTGCATTCAGTTTTTATTCATGAGATTAAGTTGATCAGACAAAACATGGAATATTCTGGCTTCATACTGTCTGCAATTAAATAACAGTCAAAGTAAATTTAAGGAGCCCTGCAGTTTAAAAAAAATCCATACCATTCACAACTTTTTTCTGATTTGGGGTTATATTTATATAAACTGTGCATGAAAAATTAGTTTTTTTGTTAATATTTGTTTAACTATTACTTATAATAATGTAATTTAGTTTTTACATATTATATAACATTAAGTCGCCCATTGAGACTGGGTTCCTCTTTGAGCGTTGCTCAGGTTTTTTCCTTATAATGTTTAAGGAGTTTATCCTTTCCCCTGCAGCCCAAGGTTTGCTCAGTTTGGCTTTATGCATTGGCTTAAGATAACAGAATATTGAAATAGAATAATATTTGAGACAATTTTGAGTTTACAATGAGACAATGTCCGTTGTTAAAAAGACCTAGAAAAATAAACCTGACTTTGACTTTATCTATAGACCCGCCTGTTTTAAAGCTATAATAACATAATGCTGACAAGGCTTAATGTTTAGAAATAAGGTCGATTACACAAATACACTTACTGGCCTGATGAGAGCTGATTTCTGCTGCAACATACGAATGGTAGGGTCAGAATTTGGCATAAAGTACACAAAAGCATGGATCCGTAATGCTTTATATCAAAGGTTCAGGCTGCTGCTGCTGTTGTCGGGGATATTTTTAATACCACCAAAGCATTGTATAAATTTCACAGTCTACCTGAATATTATTGTTGAATTTGTCCGTCTCTTTTTGTCCACAATGTAGCATCTTCTAATGGGTACTAATATCTCACAAAGCTCAAATCATCTCAAACTCGTTTTGTAAACATGACAGTGAGTTCACTAAACCAATATGGTCAAAGTCACAAGATTTCAATCCAGTAGAGAATCTTAGGGTCTCTCTAACACTGAAAAAGTGTCCCCTGTTGGCTTTTGCCAGGATGCATAGTTTGTTCCTTCTTTCTGTGTACTGCCTGTCTGGGAGAATTTTTTTTTCCCTTTTTGATTTTATTCTTTGATTACTACACAACTTAATAGAGTCAACGTGCAAAAGTTACAGTTACTTAAAATCTTGACAATTCTTCATCATTTAAACTGTCCTACAGAGATTATAGCTAGCAATAAGAAATAAGCTAGCAATAGTACCCAGAACCCATCAGCAACCGAAACATTTAGAGGACATATTGCAGTCCACGCATTGCTCAGTGTCGTAGTTCATGTCAGATTCTAACAGTTGTTATATAAACTAATGCTTCAAAACTTAAATATGTGCTTCAAATATTTATTATGGCAAGTCCAAACAGTCTGATGTTTTTTTAAACAGATGTAGTTCACAAGTGTACTCACTTGTGCCTGCTGAATAATCATACTGAAATTACTTGCTGATTGAGATAAATATGAGACTCATGGGGCTTATCATTAGCTCAGTTACACATGGTAAATGAAGTCCCTTGTCAGTGTGGGCTGCTGTAATAAGCACGTAAAGAAGCATCCAGTCTCAACAATTCTTTCTCTAATCTCTTATAAAATGAATCTGTAGATTTTTGGTATATTTCATTTTGGTAGAGACTATCATAAGAAGCATACTGTGTATTACTTAGAGAAATTATGGATTGCATAATATTTGCATGTTTATTACAGTTTTGGTATTCCATCCCAACATTGAAAGAGAAGTGTGCAAGCCTATGACTATTGCACTGTCCTGTCCTGCTGATAAGTGGCCTTTGAAATAGTCTTTGCATTCGTTTTGCAGTATTTGTCTTCAAAAATCTCCCAGCCTATGGTTTGAATGAATCTGTTGCTGTTCTGTAGATTTTTTGTAGATTTTTTTATGTCAACAGATGATTATAATTATGAGTTGTTACCAAAATAGTGTTCACAGAAGTTTGAGTTTTTGTGGAACAATGATGGGTTAAAAAATGTTCCTCCATTTGTTTTATGATGCAGTCTCTGAATATGCTGTAATGGTAGAATATGGTAGAATAGTAGTAGAATATGTATAAATAGTAGGTAGAGTATGCACAACTGATATAAAAAGGATAAGGTTTTTTATTTTTAAAATGTTGTCATTATTCGATAATTTTGCTTGTTTTAGATTCTTTATTTATTTATTGAAGCTGTTAAATCCCAAAATTAATGCTTTTGTGTGTTCCTTGTGCTTGTTTGCAGGTTTTCCTTGCTAAAGTTCTAAACCACATGGCTCCTAGCCTCACTCTAGGTTCCATAGATGCCAAGCTGATCTCACGGGACCCAAAACAGGTAGAGCTAAGAGTATGTGTAAACTTCCATCTGTGTAAATAGGGCACTAAATGTTATATTTGTTGGTTTTCCATTAAAAAACATCTAAAATTCAAGTGTTATTATCACACTAGGAGATTGAAAGACTAATGTTAATTTTACAAATGGCCTTGAACTTTTCATATTGAGCCAGTTCTAGATGCACGAGTTTTACTGGCAGCAAATAGTGTGTAGACGAGTGTGTTTGCACAGCCAAATAACATCTCTATTTTCTTATGATGTTTGGTTACCCAGGAATTAGTCGTCTAAATGTTTAATCAAACTTTATTAAATCAGTGCAAGTCATTCTTTCAACTTATTTTCATAACAAATAAAATGTGTTATTATGTCAAACTAATCACAGTTCCATAAAAAGAGAAATAGGAATCCCTATCCTATGCCTGTGCAATAAAAAGTCATTTGAAGTAATTATAACATGTGAACTTGTGTGCATACAGTATTTAAAAAAAAACATTAGATCCCCCTGGTGTGTATGCAGCATCGGAATTAGCATAGGCTTAAGTAATGTAAATGATACATTTTTGGGAAGCTGACTTTTGTTTAACTTACTGTTACAAAATAGAGTGCTTGTTTAAGTGATTGTAGGAATTAAATTGTCCAAATTAGAACCGTAGTGGAGCTTGCCCCAAAACAAGGCCCATCTGCTTCAAGCTCTTTCAACAATAGACAATCAAACAAAGCTAAGGGTCAGTGACCATTACATCAGACATTGACTGAGAGTCAGTTGTCTCTCTTTGAATTAAGAACATCAAAGTTAGTTGGATACACTAACAATACACATATCACTAGACTTGACAGAGGCAAGATACGAACTAGGAGAGCACAGCACTGGGAACCAGCACTCTACCAATCAATATCAATATCTGTACACACTAAATACACTCAAGAACCAACATACCACACCATGCCAGAGGTGTTAGCTCAGTCAGTGGAGCACTGGTACCTAACATCTTTGGCTCTGGCTCTGGTGAGTAATCTTGGTCATGGCATTGTATCTCTTTCCTACGTTCTACACTTAAACTCTATATATCCACTTATAAAAGATGTATAAGCTCAAACACTGCCATGCAGTCTCAAAAACAAAAGTTGCTCTTTATCTAGAGTTGTTGAGTTGTAGAACTCAGACTGATATGCATTGAGTCTGTTAGTGAAATTTCAGAGCTGCTAGAACTGCCCAGAGAACTACTATAACTGTGAAATTGACACTTCTTGGAGCTACAAGAGTTCAATCACAAATAAATTGATGATACACACTCAGAGCTGAGCAGGCTATTGCATCAATGCATAGCAGCAATTCCATTACAGTGGCCTGCTGTATCATTACTTACTACAGAATTCCAGACTGCCTCTGGAGGCAGAATCAATGCAGCTTCATGAATTGGGTTATCATGGACAAGACACTGAACTTTAGAACAGTGAAATTTCTTCTCTTGAAAGATGAATCATGCTTTTATGACTGGTAGATTTTACAGATGTCTGGAGAATACTATCTAACGGAATCTATATGTGCTTTCCCTCCACTTTTCATAATGGGGGTCACATTCACAGTGGGGCAGTTTTAGAGCAACCAGTTAACCTAATACATGTCTTTGGAATCGGAATCTCTAGAGCAGTGTGGCGATCAAGGTAACCACTTGAGCCACTGTGCTGACCCCTCAAAGTCAAGTCAATTTTGTATTGCTTTTTTAACTATAGGACATTGGAAATAAAGTTACATAAAGACAGGGTTTGACAGATATTTTGTGGAGAAACTGCATGTAGCCCAGACTAATCATCTTTGGATCCAATTACAGCATTGAGGTCATGTCCAACATTACTGCTGACCGCAAATCCCTCTAGGTACAAATTCCCATAGACATGCTCAAGATGGTATTGCGTCAAAGATAGGGGCAAATCCCTATTATTGCATATGGCATGCACTGTAGCTTTGCAGCTCATAATGCCTAAGCTTTCGATTGCTCATTCACATCCAGTGTTACCCGATTTAGATCTTATGTTATCCAATTCGCATAACAATAATTTAATTTGGTCCAGAAGCACACGCATGCATCTTTTCAAAAAAAGACCGGGAATGCTGACTCATTGGATCGTAATACGTTTCCACTGTGTAATGCTCAATGCTTCTTCTGGACATGGTTAAATTTTTCCACAGTAGCATTTAAAGTGGCATTTGTGAATGTACTTCTTCATTGTTTTTCTTGGTAAGGGTTTGCCAAAGTAGCTCCTTGCCTATGTGGTTATATCTGCTCTCGTTGAATGGTGGCTCTTGATGCAGTGCCATCTGAGGGATCACAGGCATTCAGCTTAAACTTTCACCTTTAGTATTTATGCACTGATCTTCTTCAAGATTACATGAGTCGTTAAATGATATTATGCACTATAGTGAGAGAAATATGCAAATCCCTTCCAATCTTTCTGTGAGGGAGCATTTGTTGAGATACTCGAGATCCACTGGCCATCTTTGCTCATCAAAGACTCCTGAATGCTGCTTTTGTCACATGTGCAGGGATGAATGACGTATTTTCTGAAGACCAGCTGGAACAAAAATCATTAATCTTCATTAATTAATTGATTTACAATATAAAATATAAACAATATTTACAATATAAAATCGTCATATCATACACTCCATTGTGATAGTATTTTGGGTAGGTTAAAAGATTAAAGTGACAAAAATAAATAAAATTGATGAGTATGTGTAAAAAACTTATGGTTGTGATATTTTATCATATTATTATAACCCATAACACCCCTCAACACTGTAAATTAAAGCCAGTAGCTTCTTTAAGCTCCTACAGTGGCTTGAAGTAGTGTGCTCTCAGCTTTTTCACATACTTGTGGATTTCAAAAATATTATCAGTACAGACTAAGTAAACACAGTGGAACATGCATTGTTTGGATTTGTTTGCATAACATAAACTTGACAGAATATTCTGGTAGCTTATCTTCCATCCTGTGAATGCTATGTCAAAGCCAAGGAAACGGATATCCATTAATCCTGACAATGCACTTACTGAGCTCTTTTTTTCACATAAATCCCATAACCTTCCTGACATAACAAGACATTATACACAAGCTGTTTTTACCCAGCACAAAACATAGCATTTAATAAAGGTCATCTGATTTGCTGCCAACATGTACTAACTTACCCTCACTGTCACGCTTTCAAAATAAAAGTTTACCCCATGGTATAATTTTTGGGTTGGGCAAATACAACTGTTTCCAATACTGGGTGCGTCACCTACCACCCATACTACTTAGTTCATACACCAATGATCATTCATATCTCATTGGACTGCGATATGAAATATGAAGTTTACTGGTTGTAGCATTAAATTCTTCATATAATTTCATGAAATAATGTGTTATAGTGTCATAAGCACTATACTGCAGGTATAATAATATAATATGCGGTATCATTAATATACAACCTGAAATTAGAAAATAATGGGACAGTATGGAAAATTCTAATAAAAATAACCTGTTCTGTCTGGTCAACTTCATTTAATTTGTTAATAAACATCCATTCCTGCATTTCAGGACCTGTAATGCATTCCATAAATAGTTGGAATGGGGCAATTTAGTGCTAGTAATGAATTAAAAAAACTAAATAATTATGTGTTTTCAAACAGGTGATGTAAATATGTGATTGTAATCATGATTTTGCACAAAATGGTATCCACAAAAAGACTGAGCCTCTGAGGAACAAAGATGGCCAATTTGTCAACAAATGTGTGAGAAATGTATTGAAATGTTTAAAAACAATATATCTCAAAGAAAGATAGGAGGGGATTTGCATTTTTATCCTGCTACACTGCATTATATCATTAAATCTTTAAGAAATATGGAAGAATTACAGTGCTCAAAGGAAAAATCCACAAACCTAAACTGAAGATGTGTGATCTCTGATCCCTCAGACAGCACTGTATCAAGATTCATCATTTAACAATAGCTGATATAACCACATAGGCAAGGGATTACTTTGGCAAACCATTGTCACGCACTACAGTATGGAGTTACATCCACAATTACATTCACAATTACATGGGTGGGTTGTATCAGTACCTGTTTAATTAAATTTTTTTACTTATTACTAGCCATAAATTGCTCATTCCCACTTTTTTTTAAATGTGTTGCAGGTCTGAAATGCAGGAAGTAACTAATTAACTTGATCACACAAAACGTTATCCTGGGTTCATACTGTCTGCAATAATATAAAAGTAAAATAAATGAAAACTGTGTTTTTTTTATATTAGCATTTTCCACACTGCCCCGATTTGCTGATTTTTTGTTATCTGTATAAATAAAATAAGATTGAACCCAGTATGAATCCCTATGGGACATCAATAGTACATTCTTACTGAAATTAGAGGCAGCTGTTGCCCTCTTGTTCTGCAGGTGGAGGCATATGAAACAGATAAGCTGGTTTATCATGGAGGGCTGCGTGTATCGTTCGGAATGCAGTTGATGGCAGCTTCTTCACGCATAGAAAGAGAGCTAACTAATATTACCTGGCCTTTCCTGCTTCTGCATGGCGGCGCTGACAAACTCTGTGATGTCAGAGGATCCCACCTTATGTACAATGAGTCTAGGAGCACAGACAAAATAATTAAGGTGGGTTTAACATCTGTACTTCTCTACATTTAGTTCACCTATTACACTCAGATAAAAATATAAACATGAAGAAGTGGTCATAAAAATGAATGAACAAGAGTTTAATTTTTGTTAGAAGATACCATGTGTACAAACAGATAAACAATCACACACATTGCACCCTTACGGATACTTGACAATATCCAGTGTGGCTCAGTATTGTGGACCAGCACTCAACTACTGAAGTGCACTGGTTTGGGGCTTCTGAGATTCAGAATCCTTTGCTTGGGTTAATTGACCAGGGGTCCCCCTTAAGTTTTAATTTGGGGTTTTTCCTCATATGTGGTGGCATATTTTCATTGTTGACATTGACATCCATGCTTGGGGGCCAACACCTCCTGGCAACTAAGTCACAATAGTCTAGATGGCAGGCAATTAGTCAAAATGTCCTTTATGCTTCTCTCAGTCTAATGAATCGCCCCCTCTCAAAGTCTGTCAACAGGGCATAGAGTCTTGGAGTGCATCATATAGCAGTAAAAAATTTCTCAGGTACATTACCCAAAAGTAACCTCTGAAAGACTTTTTCTAGACAGCAGGGGAAGCAATTTTACACCCTCTTGTAAAGACCCAGTGTCTAATCAGACCACATCTGTAATTATTTACATCATCTGCCTACAACATAAATGCATGCCGAGTTTTGCAGCAATCTAACATTTCTATTTGGGTGCTTTATTTTTTAGCGAGGAGTGTAATTTCCAAAAATGTAATAATGCAATCATAACACGTGCTTCCCCATCGTTCTGAACAGCCCATCCAATTGTTCTAAATCTTCTCAAGTATCAAACCAGTAAATCTGTTTTAGAATATGGCGCTCATCATATTCTTGCAAAAAGTGTGTATTTAACTGTGTATGTTAGAGTGTGCATGATTACCCACAGTAGTATGATTTTAAATGTTCCAGGTGTATGATGGAGCATATCATGCCCTACATCACGAGCTGCCTGAGACGGCAGAGGCTGTTCTTCAAGAAGTGACCACCTGGATCATGGAGCGTCTTCCTGCCTCTTCTGGGCCGTAGCTGCCCATCTTCCAATAAGCCACACCCTTTTGACTACGCTCTGCCCTACACCACATTTTTACCTTTTATCTCTGTTTACAACTCTTCCTGCAGTCGAACCCAATTATGTTCATTATTTTGAATAGAAGAGACGATAGATAGTGGAAATAGAAGATCACCACTCTATGACCTTTTGCGCCTGAGACAAAGCTTTGATGTTAAAGCTTATATGTCTGTTCATTCCACCCTATGCTTTTCTAGCACCACAGGGTGCCATTCATGCCTCACCTTATTGTGTCAGTCAACAGGAGGACCTAAGTAAGCACAGCTACAACCAATGCCTGGCTCTCCTTTTGTGCGTTGCTGCAGTAACCGAGCAGTTGCCCTTTGTCCTCCTCCTTTTATTTGATGTGGCAGTCTATGGTGAACTTCTGCACTTTAGCTCTGCTGTCCCTACTGGACAACAGCGGTAATGCAGACTTCAGTTATCCCAGTTACCAGGGCGACACCATAAAAGATTGGGTTCTCTTGAAAAAAATGAATTTCTTATATAGCTGGATGTCATGGAAACAGACCGAGAAAGGATGGGAGGGGGAATTGCTGATGATTGAGGTTCATAGGACATTTAGTGAGATGAATGAGAGATAAAAGCTAGGGCATCACATCCACAGGGTGGGGGGCCCTGAACCCTCATGACTTACAGGAATTGACACACACATACCATGTATATGCACAAGCTCTAAGCAATCCACACAAGCAAAGTAAAATTCAATTGGCTGCGCAATTATGATATGATTTTTAAAGACCGGTGACTGTTCTGACTACAGACTGTTCCATACCCTTGTATGGGGGGTTGGGCTGGCAATGACTGTTCTCCAGCATTGTGTCAGAAGGCTGAATATGAATGTGTCTATTGACAACAGACACCTCCCCCACAGAGCCAGGAAATGTTACTTCCCTTATGTGCATTATTACTATTGTATAGTTTTGTGTATCTTACTGTAACATTACCATAATAGCTTCCCCTACACATGAGATGAATGTGAGACTGCAATCAGACAGTGTGTATTCATAAAACACCTGAATCCCAAGTAATACTTGGCAGTTATGCAGGCACAATGTGTGTGACAGAGATTGTGCTCTAATCCTTTAAGTAGACATTAAGGCATATTTTTACAACTATATGTGCTAAACATTTGTATGATGGTCTTTAAACCTTGCTGGCTTTATGTCTTAGGAGTACATTTTCTGATATTCCGTATGTAGGGGCATGTCAAAACTATTTTTTAGAATATTTGCACAAAATGTAAATAAACTTACATATTTTACAGAGTACATGTATTATAAAGCAGATGTATTTGTTAAAGAGAACATGTTTCCACAAAATTATAATAATCATGATCCTTAAAAAAGGTATCTGAACATTATATATTCTGCACATTTTTTAAAACAAGCGATGATATTTTATTAGCATACTGAAATACACTACATGGTCAAAATGATGGAAACAGCTGTTTACTCACTGGATTTGGCTGAATCAGTCATACCCATCAAAAGCGGGTTTAGTCAAATGCAAAGCTGTTAGCAGTAGAATGAGTGGTACTCATTGGCATTTAATTATACCACGCTTGCTTCTCAACAACTCACCAAATCTCTGTCCAGCTACGGTAGCCTTTGGTTAGTTGTAAAAAGCAGATGTCAGGATAAGGCTAGATTGCTGATTAGTAGAGGAGAAATAATAGTATTTTCCTGTGAAGGGAAATTGCTACAGCAAAAATTACAGTTGTGTGTTTCCAACTTGTGGCAGCATTTTGAAGAAGGTCATTTCCTGTCTCAACATAGAAATTCCTGATTTTACTAAACAATGACCGTATAGAAATTAATTTCTGAATTTGAAGTGAATAAGGTCACTGATAACCCGGTTAGTCCCTGACAACCACACAATCTTACACCTCTGGAAAGAATTGTCAGAATAATTGCACACCCAAACCCACTAAATTGCTTGTGGCTGATGGAAGTCAGACCATGCAGACATGTTTCGAAACCTAGATTAATGCCTTTCCAGACAGAAGCTGTCTGTTGTAGTAAGAAAAGCCGTCAAACACCATATTAATACTATGTTTTTAAATGTGATGTTGATGCTTATACAAAGTTTTGGTCATGTAGAGTTTATTTGGCTATCTGAAGGTTTCATTATACCTTTTAATGTTTGGTGATTTATGTTACGTTCATTCTAAATGTTACTGTGACCTGCTCAGTGATCTTATCCTGCTCTTTAAGCTGTGATGCGTTTGGTACACCAGACTTTGTTTTTAAGTACTTGGGAGATTCTGGTCCCATTTTAGTAAATAAGACTGGTGCTGATCTCATGCACATATAGTATATTCCAGTATATGCAAAACACATCAGAGGGTTCTCCAAGTTATTTCTACCATATTAGGACTACGCCACTACTCAGTAACAATGTTCTTCCCTGTGCGTAGTTGCACATTTTGCAAGTTTTACATTTAACTGGTCTCAGGGAGTTTAAGTGCAGCTAATTAAAAAAAAATAAAGCATATTCAGTTTTGGCATATGTCCCATTTAACCCACAGAATAATAAAGTGCTATAATGTGATGCATTAAAAAAGCAATCAAAATAATTTCTATATAGGTTAAATAAAGCGATGACACTGTGTAGCTTGATTAAGTCTGTAATACTTCTAGCGGATTTGTTAACATGACCAAACAATGAAGTTAAAGAGGGTATCTCAATAGACCCCAGAAAGGGAACTATGACTTGTCATGTAATGTTTCACTACAAACTTGTTCTTGCATGCATTTTAATGCTAAAACATTGTGTCTAATGTCAAATGTGTACACATGTCACCATCTGTTATTTCTGTATTCTGTATCAATATCTAGGAGACAATTGTTCTCCAGTAGCCAGTTCTTACATCACTATGTGTGACTATCCACCACTAACCACCAGCTATCAGCAATTTCTTTTAAAATTCAGTCGTTTAGCACTGTCTGCTGCAAAATGTGAACTCCAGACTTCATTCGAGATTTGAAAGCCAGAGTCTGTGAGACCACATGCAGGAATGTTTTACGAACTATTGTTTGTAAATGCATGTAAAATGTAAATTATACTAATAATTGTAATATAGTATTGAACATACTGAATGTGATTTATCTTTTATTTTAACATCATATGATCAGTAGTTGAATAAATGAAGACTGTTATATGACTGAAGTGTGCACAATTTATTTGCTAGCAGACCTTAATAAATAAAGGAGAGATAAATATTGCACTTTGTCATTTATGTATCGAGGACAATTATTCAATATGACATATCTGTGGTTGGCAAAAGGATCTGAATCTCTCGGATTTGCAGTCGAAGGTGAAATTAAGTCAGGGGTGACAATGGGGTGACAATCAGGTGCGAGTGTGCACCCTTACATATTTGTACATAACAGGTATCAAACAAATGTGATTTGTAAAGGCCAAAAGAGTTGTTGATACTATTATGCTTTTAGATTTTAAATCAATTTCTAAAGTGTTGGGTTTGTGACTACATACAGAGCCAGAAAGATTTTGTGCAGAGGAAACTCAAGAACATTGTTATTCTCCCCTGAACTGGTTGAGCAACAAAGGTATCTTTGAGAGAAAGCTATTTAACAGTACTCAAGGTCACAAAGGAACCCAGGGTAACTTCTCTCATGCTGGCTAATGTTAATATTCATGGGTCAACCATAAGTCAAACACTGAACAATAATGATATGCACATCAGGGTTGCAAGGTGGAAGCCAATGCTTTTCAAAAAGAACGTGTAATGTTATTTGCTTATTTGAACCAAAATTCCGCTTAATCGGACCAAAGAACGTGAGAAAAGTCCCAACTAGCAGATGCAAAGCGAATCAGCGATTTATGGGAGGATTTTTGGGATCCCTGGGAGAATTTATGCTTTTATCAAAGGTCAGGAAATTGTGTTGTTGATTGTTTAGAAAAACTTGTTTGCAAATTTATTTTTCAATGAACAAAGTTTGTAAGCAACAGTAGTTCTTGTTTGTACGTTCGCTA
>JAUZSU010189692.1:0-12139 GCA_034780255.1 Parotocinclus maculicauda
GTATTAGTTACTGGTTAATGTTATGACAGGATTGTATTAGTTACTGGTTAATGTTATGACAGGCAGGTTATAGTATATTAGACATTATATTGGTGTGAGTGTTGTGTGTTTCTGACCTGCTGCTGCAGTTTAAACAGCTGCTGTTGTTTCTCCTGCAGGACCTGAAGCTGCTGTTCTGCAGACACCATGGCATGGGAGAGCGACTGCAGCGCTACCTGTGCCGCCGAGCTCAACGCCGTGGACGCCTCGCCCACCGTGCCGCCCGACAGCCCCGCTACCGAGGGCGTCACACCAAAGGTGCTTACTGGAACAAAAAGGAAAGTCCGACATTAGCGCTCTAGATCTCTCGACCTTCAACCTTCCGTAACGAGCACACAGGAGGAAGCGGCAGCCTGAAGGCACAAAGCAGCAGGTAGTAGAAGGAACAAAGGGAGATATCTACCAGTGAACATACTTGCATCATCCCTCTCCACTCTAGTGCCGTCACTGGTGGAGACGCAAGTAAAGTGCAGAGGTTCGACCTCCAGGAGGCCGGTCAGAGACGTGAAGCTGCCTTCTGCCGCGCCGCAGCCGCTAACCTTACCGTTACCTACAACACCCAGTCACGCAAATGTTAAATAAAACAAAATATTAGAGTAACAACAAAGCATCTGGCCAGAGAGCGACACAGGATTTGGAGGTTCGGTTGTGTTAACCGAGTGTAAGATAGTGTGTGTGTGTGTGTGTGTGTGTACCTGAGAGAATTTCAGACAGGTCGATCTCATCCGACTGGACGCCGATGCTGCTGCTGTAGGCGTTCTTACACGAAGAGCCGCTCACCTCCAGATCAAAGAGAACCGGGTCGAACGGCGAGCCGTACAAACCGTACCTGAATGGACCCGAAACAGTCTAGAATCACCCAGATATTCTAATAGGACGATAAAGAAGTACTAACACACAGTCGCTGTCACTAGATACACAAACAACCCAAAAAAAAGCCTTTTCACACCATGAAAAACGCTCGTCAAGAAAACGGTCGTTCAGAGCCTGTTCTCATTTTTGCCTTAAAATCAGCCTGACCAATCAGAGCTCGGTTGCCGGGCAGAACAGCTCATCCTGCTAGTAGCAGATCACAAAAGCTTACAGGCTGACTGTAAAAAACACGGAAATCTGTAGTGGAATAAAGCTGAAAAGCTGGAGAACGATGGTGATAAAACTCTCAGTGACCGGCTGGAACGTTTTACTACTTCTCTTTTTATCTTCACTCTTTGTTTTTTGACTTGACGTTGTGATAAAGGGACGGTGAAATGTCAGCGACACGTTAAGAGAAGGGAAATTAGAGGAAGCAAAAGAGGACTGGGAGATTTCAGAGCGTTAAAAATAATAAATCATGATAAACAGATTCACAGGTGATGTCGTTCAATTTGCTTTTAAACAAACGGTTCGCTGACCTGGTCTGCAGCAGAGCCTCCATCGGGGTGAGACGCTCCTGAAGCTGACGCGACGCGGCCATTAGCAGGGACGCGCAGGCCGTGCTGCAGCTGGCCAGATCTTCGTCTTTGACGTAGTTTAACAGCACAAAGTAACAGTACACAGAACCTGGGCGTAACACACGGAGAGTTTGGTTTGGTTTGTGCTCACATTGCATACGTTGAACACTAGGATTAAGTATTATCTGTATTCGGAATTAACTCTTATCCGAAATCCCCTCCTACTTCTAACACACCGGACTGTTTAAAAATAAATACATAAATAAATAAACAGAGAACAAGAAAGCACAATTTTAAAACAGGACTGACAGCACAGACGTCCATTCATATTCCAAAAGCGGATCCGCCGCAGCACCAATGGTTGAAAATTTTTTTAAATTTTTAAAATTTATTTTGCTTTTTCTGCCCTCCGGTGGAGAGCCAACGGTATTGTTCTGTACATTAAATTTTTTTCCAGATTCACTTTCATTTAATTGTAGATTAAATAAATTTCATTTTTAAATTAAAAATTATTTTTTATTTCTCCCTCTTATCTTGTATTGATTGCACATAGTCCTCGAGAAATTAAAAAGTGCTGAAAAATAAAGATTTAAAAAAAAATTTTCCTCCCTCCTCAGTAGATTCTTAAGTAGAAACATCCGAGGAACAAGCAATTAAAAAAGTCTGGCCTAAAGCTGTAGAGTGTAAACCAAAAGTGAAAAATAACTATAGAGTTCCTGTAGGCTCTTGTATCCTTGGCTGGAAAGTCTTGGTGGCATTGCATCCTCAGTCGACCGGTGAAGGGAGGGAGTTCCTGCTCTCCGTGGTCTAAGTACAGGTGGGGTTAATGATGAACGAACAGCTTGGGTGGGGCTGAGGTGGAGCACCACAATGCAAGAGAAAAGAGAATATGTAGTTAGATACAAGAAGCATAATAAATAATATCCAATCTCATTTTTATTTTCATTTTAAACAGCTGTAGGCTTTCGACCTCTGCTTAACGATTATGCTTTACGATATTTGCAGCTCTTAATCTTATTGGCCCTCGAGCTATGGATGTCCTGTCCGAACTCTCCTATGTCTCCATGACTCCAGAGCATTTTCCCTCTCTGTTTTGCAAGGTAAGCAGGGTCATTATCTGGCCAGTGAGTGACTGTGTGAGTGCCTGCCCCACAGTAGACCTGGGCCCTGCCTAGCCTTGGTTCCTACCTTGTCTGACAATGAATGTTTGAATGTTTCTGCTTTAAACATGCCTTAATAATACGATGTCGTTTTGGAAAGGGCATCTTCAAAAATGAGTGTGCTCTCTACAGGAAATGAGTGTGGGCTATGCTAATGGAATCCGAGTAATGAGTATGACTCACACCGGAGAGCCAGGCTTCATGCTCTACATCCCTATAGAGGTGAGTTTTAATGGCTCATTATATATTTAATAACTATTGATTCATGGCTTGTTCTTGATATTGATTTATATTAATGTTTTATCCATTCTCCGTCTCCCCAGTATGCTCTGCACGTCTATAACGAGGTCATGTCCGTGGGTCAGAAGTATGGGATCCGTAACGCGGGCTACTATGCTCTGCGCAGCCTGCGCATTGAGAAGTTTTTCGCCTTCTGGGGGCAGGATCTGGACTCGTTCACTACACCCTTAGAATGCGGCCGCGAGTTCCGTGTTAAGTTCGACAAGGTTCGTAGTTGTCCTTTTAGTGCCAATGGAGTCTTAAATATGTTTCGAAACACTGCAGCTACAAAAAAGAGATTATGTGTCATATACGGCATATCTTCCGTCATATCTTCTCAAATGAAAATGAAAGGGATTTATGTACATATAAGATATAAAATATATATTAAGACGCCTGAATTGGCACTGGCTCTTTTGTGAAGAGATTGGTGACGGCGTTAGTGTACATCAGTTTAACACTGGACAACCCTCTTTTCTCTCAGGACACGGATTTCCTGGGCAGGGAGGCCCTGCTGCAGCAGCGACAGGTTGGAGTCGCACGTCGCTTCATCATGCTGGTCCTGGAAGAGCACGATGCGGAGTTGGACCTGTGGCCCTGGTGGGGCGAAGCCATCTATCGCAACGGTGAGCTGGTGGGCGTTACCACTAGCAGCGCTTACAGCTACAATTTCGAACGGCACGTGTGCCTGGGCTTTGTCAACTCGCTCAACCCAGACGGTACTGCCAACATCATCACGCCCGACTTCATCAACCGTGGCGATTACGAGGTGGACATTGCCGGCCAGAGGTACCCAGCCAAGGCCAAGCTGTACCCTTTCAGCTCGCTGTTTGCCCAGCAGAGGCGGCGCAAGGAAGACATGGAGCTTAGCAACTTTCAAGGAAAGTAAAAGCACAGCACAGCGACGGAAGGGTCTAAATTATGATACTGGGTTAGTGTTAGGACTTTTGTTCTTTGCTCTTAATGTTCTTCCAGGGACGTTTGTGTATTAGGGCTGCGTGATATACTGTCCACGGCTAACACTGAGCAAATATACTTGATTTAAATGAAAATACGGGATGTCCGTAGCAGTTAATGTGGGTTTGACTCGATTTTTTACGTAATGCTCACCGAGTAACTAATGCATTTAGTCTCGTAATGCCCCAAAAGCAACATCTGTCTTTAAATACATCTTGGAGCAAATTCGGTGACCCCTTTGATTCTCCTTTATCCTAGTGATCACTGTCTTAAAGCACAGCACCATGAAACTTTTGATGTTTCTGAGCTTGTTTGCCTTGGCTACTGTGTGTCAGGATCAGTCCAGTGATTGGTATCACCTGTTCTTAAACGAAAATTAAAAAAGTAGCCACTGGGATGAACAAGTACCAAATGACCAAGAAATATACGCTTGGGTTGAATAAGAAATTTGAGGCACCAAATCCAAAACAGACCAGTTTCCGATTCATGTTCAGAATGTTCAGAATTTTGGCCCCAAATTTGTTTTCGGTGCATCTCTACATGAAATGGGTTTAATTGCAGGCGATTGTTAGTGAAAACGTGACTAAGTGACTGACATTGTTGCTCATTAACATGACCTGCATTACGTAATTATCAGAAACCTAATTATCTGTTCGTTCGTGCTGGATGTAAAATCACTGCAGGTGCCGTTTTTTGAGAATTAAATGTTGCTCAGCATTGATTATAAGAGTGGGAACACGACACAGAGTCTCTGTCTGGAGCCGAATAATCCTAAAATAGCTTGGCAAATTAGTCACCCGGGTCGTCTTCGTATTTTGATGCCCTTGATGTGTAATTTGCAGTTTGGGAAGCTGTCAGAGGGTTATGTTTTTCTTAAACTGCTTTCTCTGCACCGAGTTCGACAATATAACTAAAGCAAGGACAACATTGCACTAATCATTAACAAACAATATATTATGCAGCCCTAATGCCTAATCAGCTCTGTCAATTCTGATTTCGCTTTCTGAGTGCAATATCTTTGAGTCCTGTGATCTGTCAGGACATTTTGCTGCTGTAGAATCTTATTATATATCTTGTCTTTGTCAGAGCTTCTCTCTCTCTCTCTCTCTCTCTCTCTCTCTCTCTACTGTCTGTTTGTTTGGAACTGGAACAGATAAAATGAGAACTGGTTTGGAGTTAAGGACTCGATGTTAGGTCTTTATTCTTATTACTGTGCTTTGTTGTATCGTCATAGCACTTTGTAATCACACTCCAGTTCAGCACTTTGTGTATTTCTTCACCTCTTGTCCCTGTTTATCCTGCTCAGAGTCCTGGGAGATCCCCGGATAACACCTGGCGCAGGTTAAGCATGGCTTAGATGGGGCAACAGGGCTCCCCTCCCTCAGGCAAAGACCTGGCTTTAAGGCACTACCAGTACTCGAACCCAGGTCCTTGCAGTGGTCGGACGGATGCCACCCAAGTGCCGCTTTTTATTTATTGTCCGCCTGTGTTTTGTGGGTGTTTAGTTTCAGTTGTATATGGCTAAAGAGTAACTGTGTTTTAATCGTTTCTTAAAGCGTCTCACACCAGGTACGTCCCGTCCAAATATTACGATACCGCTACCCAGCCCTGGACGGACAGCTGGGAGTTCTGGGTACTGTGCCCTGTGAATCCAGGGAAGAACCCACTGATTCACCACCCACACTCCCCTTAGTGACCCTAATCAGAAAAAGTGGATGAGAACATGGTAGAATTCTGTTGTGTAGAGCAGCGTTGCTCCATGTTTGAGTATCTGCTTTTTAAATACACTCCGTTAGTGCGTCTGCATCGCTTCATACCTGGTGAGAAACGGGAGTTCAGGAGCAACTGCCAAATGCTTTTTCAGCTCTGATGTGGTCGTTAATAATCCACAGTTAATGAAAGATACAGTTATAAGTTACTAGTTTATTTTCTTGACTCTAGTGGCCTCAGACAATCAAATACTGAATGCTGGGTCCGATTATTAGACAGATTTTCCTCTTTAGCTGGTTTTTATGTTGACACGAACTGTTTATTGAATCAAAAGTTTTTGCGTTTGAGTATTTCAGATCGTTCTGGAAGCCGCACGTCATGAGAAGATCATCAGCAGATAAATTTGTACTGAACATGAGTTTGGATACCATTTACGGATTTGGTGCGCATTCTCATTCTGTATATCTAAGCAAGAACCAGGGGTGTCAAACATATTTCAAATAAAAGAAAGTATTTTTATATACACAAAGTGTACATAATATGATTTGAATGAACAGTTACTTGTATAGTATTACCTTGCTGAAAGTGGCTGTTTAAACCTTGTTTCAAATGCATAGTCTTGTTTCTCGAAGCAGTCTTGTATATTCCGTGTGCATGAAGTGAGTTTTAGGATAAACGGCGTATTTATTGCTGCACTGCACAGCGAAGGTCATTACGATAAAGATCTGTTCTATATAATAACTCCTTGGTTTCGGACGAAGGTAGAAACCATTTCTGAATGCTCACTGACCTCTTTATTAACTAAATTAACTAAATAACCAAATCGCATCTAACGTGACACCAAATATTTACGTTTAATAGCTGTACATTCTGACTTTGTGAAGCACATGAGGGGTTCTGGCAAAAGCAGGCATTTCTCCCCAGGACGGGCCAGTTATAGCCAAAAAATCAATACCCTTTTTTCCAAAAATCACATTTTTGAAACAATACTGACACTATTAAATCTGAACCGGCCCCAGCCCAACACCTGGCCCGGCGAGAAGCTCCTGCACCTGATCTATTTAAGTGACTGTTAAGTGATGGGGTTTACATACTTATCAAGTCTCAGAAATATATTATGTTAAAGAATTTCTTCAGTACATGACCAAGTGTAATATTTTTGTCTAATTAGTTTTATTTGGGTTCCCTTGCTTTTAGGGCTTGTGTGAAAAATGATATTTTGTCTTATATTTATGCATAAAAGCCTCACAAACTCAAGCACCACTGTAAATGACTTTATACGCTTCATATATTTGGTCTTTAGTTTTTTTGTGTATTCATACTCTGGTGTACAGCTGTATTATTAGTAATAAACCGAAATCAACTGAATGGCTTTTGTGATCTTTAATCTCTAATCCACTCAAGAACATTTTCAGGTTAAAACTTACACTTCAATGTTACCATGAAAGTAATATATTGCAGGGCTCTCAAGTCTCACGCATTTGGCGTGTGACACACGCATTCCCACCTGTTCACACGCTCACACGCCACACATTGTATTTCTCACGCATTTAAATTACCACGGTGACGTCCACCAAGTTGCACCGCTTTAACACTGGAACAGGTAGGAACCAATGTTCCCCCCACAGTCTATGGTTCCCCTGAGAGTTAAGAAGCTGCGTGCCACGCGCAAGCCAATCAAATAAAGTATATCTACGGAACAGCCAATCAAAAAGCAGCATTGCTGTATTTTGATTTTCCGCGGTTAGGCAACAGAAGGAGACGGACACCTGCCGAAATAAAGCAGGTTGTTTCATAAGGACAAAAAGACCCAATGATTACAGTAAGTCATCATTTATTTGTTGCTGTGGAACAGTCTCTTTTATACTGTCTACACATTTATGCACACATCAATGCTTGAGACATGCAAGATTCGTTGATGTCCAGCAGAGGGCTGAGTGTGGGGTGGAAGACGCCCTATACTTTGTAGACAGGTAAGGGTTTCCACATTTTCCAGGATTGCACATATTTAATACTTTAAGTATTAATTTCAGTTTTGATCATGGTCACAAAACAAATCCTTAATTAGTTCTTCACAGATTTCACACATGGTGCTTTTTTTTTTTTAGATTTCGGGGAACTACTTCCATTCCATGGGCCACAGGAACAAGATAAAGTGAGTGAGGAGTTCCTGGACTACCAACTCATGGACATCCCCATGCCCCAAGATCCTACCACCTTCAATCTTGAGGACTTTTGACCCTCAACAAAGAGCAAGGTAAGAAATAGTTTGCACCACATGACATATATAATTAATATGAAATATTAAAAGCTAAGCATTAGAGTGATAGACACTCTCGGTTTGTTTTTTCAAAGGTGACCGGTTTGAGACAGTTTGGGAGGCTGTCAAAGATAGCTGCATTAGTGCTTGTGCTCCCACATTCAAACGCTGATGCTGAGAGGGTGTTCTCCATGGTTGGACTAAACAAGACCAAAATAAGAAACAGTTTGGCACTTGATGGCACTCTGTCATCAATCATGGCAGTAAAAATGACTGGTTTGGAACCACAATGTTTTAAGTGGGAGCCACCAACCCCCGTCCTAAAGGCCTCAAAGAAAGGCACAAACACATAAAATAAACAACACACACATGCACTAAAATAACACACACACATGCAGTAAAATGCTCACAAAGTGTAATCTGAAGTCAATAAATACTTTTGTTTCATTTGTCAGACATCCATCCCCACCTCAACCAAATCCCCGCTGCCGCTGGTAAAATCTCACTCTGAACTCATTTCAAAACTTGAGAGCCCTGATATATTGTATAAGGAATATAAATCTTATAAATGTCGTTGAATTTGAGACAAAGATAGGAATATACAAGGTCTCAAAAGTAACGGGACACCCATATTTATTGGATCGAGTTTAGCAGACGGCCATTTAATTTACCACACGAGCTGGTGAAGAAGGGATCGCCATCTTGGATTCAGCGGCAGTTTGTGTACCATCAACCTGGTAGAGAAGTTCTCCAGTAAAACATGTTCTTCAGGAGCTTCATGTGAACGTAACTGAGGTTTATCTGATTGTTCATCTGATTTCCTCTGAAGCTTAGATTACTCTTTACAGTTTGAGGTTAGATTTTTAGAGTGTTAGTGTAGCCTAAACCTTTTGGTTTCTCGATTTAAATGGCTAAGGTGATTATGTTTAGCAATATATTATTTTAGTTTTGACTTGATGGCGATTTCTACAGTATTTTGGAGTAAGCTACTGTTATTTACATCAATTGATAAAACATCTTCAGCCATTAGGGGGCAGTATTACTCTAACTGATATGAATCAGTTCAACTATCCACCGTCTGATTTTGGAAAGTAATTTTTTTATTTGTGTCCTTAGCACTCTAAGCTGTTTGTTTAAACAAGAGTAACCTTATTTTATTAACCTTATCTGTTAAACTATATATAATATATGTTCTATATAATAATGAACCATTTACAAGTTCTGAGATACTACCCTGGGGAAAAAAACAAGCATTGACCAACATCAGATCCATGCTGGTTTAAGCTGGTGTGTTACTGGTTTTGGTGGTTGACCAGCATAACCTTGTTGGCAAAGCTGGTTGCCCAGTATGATCTTGCTGGTTTTGTTGTTCAACCAGCATGTGCTATACACCAGCATACCCAGAAAAGACCACCATGCACTGGTCACAACCATCCAAGAATCAACAAAAACCAGGATGTACTGTTCACCACCATCCAAAAACCAGTAAAGACCAGGACCAGCACCCCCAGCAAAGACATGTTCAAAACACAACAAACCCTGGTCACCACCAAGTCCAGCATCATGCTGGTTTTTTTCAGTAGGGTAGTGAATCACCTACAAAACCCCAAACTATTTCTAGTGTTATAAAATACTGTATATGAATAAAATAGGTCAGTTGTGCAGAAACGTCTGCATATGACTCTGTAGCGTCTGTGCTAATCGTACCAGCCCAGTGACAACGTCTAAAATTGCCTTTGGGTTCCTATAAAAGATGCAGGTTCAATTCAAAAGTACTTTAGTCTTTGTATGAGTAGAAAATGTACTTTTGCTCAATGTGGCTGCTCAGATATTTCTTGGATGTGCCTTTCCACTTTTGTAACATTAGAATGGTTTGTTATCAGGGCTGTTTCCGACTGTATACCATTGTGTGTGTGTGTGTGTTGTTTTCAGTCTCTTGGTGTAGATTTCCAGTAGGCCCTCCACAGTGGAAGTGTGATTTGTCTCCCTTTAAATTTGATCCTACTTTGTGAAAAGGCCCAGATTGGATCAGCTCACCGGTGGCTTCAAGGTCAGAACTGTGTGGCAGAAGAAAGCAGTGCTGTGCCAGGTTTCCCATCATGCGATGGGAAGTGAGGTGTTGGATTACTATCTGATCCAGGTGAGCTGGATGGGGCAGGGGTTCTGGAGAGGTTCTTTCTTCTCCCTCGGTCTCACTCATCTCTTTTAAGCACACAGCGAGAGGTTTACAGAGGGCTGGGCTGTGGGAGAATCACCAAAAAGCATGCAGTGTTTGCAAATTAATGCTCTGTGTAAATGTAAATTTAGTCTAGCCACCAAAACAAATCCTTACAAAGCATCTAGCTGAATAGACCGTTAGACACAGTTTTGGTTTTGGATTAGCTGACATATTTCCTCACTCGGTTGTCAGTGGAGACCAATAGTTTCTTCAAACATAATTTTGCTTATGAAAATTGTGCAATCCAAGGAATTTGGTTGATCCTGTTTAAAACCTCTTAAGCGAGAGAAGAAAAGGGCCGAATTTATAATCAATAAAACTATCAGACACAAAGGCTACCCTTTTTGTTCTGAGCAATTTCTGCAAACAATCTTGTCAGCCAAATAACTGTATGTTGACATGTATGTTAATAACTGTGTAAACTTTTTAGTGTCGGAAACGTTGCTTTTTAATGTGGCCTACTAGCATTGGTTATAAGGTGATCCAGTTGCGGTTTTTCCTTTTGGCTGGCTGTCATTACTGACCATTTTAGGACCCATGAGGACTTCTTTGCTCTACAAATACAGTATTGTAGATGCAAAAATAAAGAAAAACACTAAAACGATTATTGTCACGACAAAATGGCTTTTCTTCACTACCTTACCCAGCGCTCTTCACTCCCTACCGAGTTTCTCGTGGAAGAGCGTGGAAGAGAGCAATAAAGTATCGTACTTCAGAGTACATTTTCTGCTGAATGTGTTTTTCGGTGTATGATCGGATTCCCATCATAAAGTCACAATGCACACTACCTGTACATTTTCTGCCTGACGCCTCAGGGTCAGGCAGCAGGGTGGCGTTGACTTTCCAGTACAGGCTCCCGTCTCTAGGATAGGATGGCAAACAGATGCACTCAGTGAATTGTGAGATAGAATGAATGAGGAGGAAGGAATCCATCATCATAGCACCGTCTCTGACGGCTGAAAAATAGGAGGCTCTCTGCTCTCTGAAACAAAAAATGTTGAGAGAGGGATGGTGTGTATCTCTCTCCATTCAGCCCGTCCTGAGTCACGGAGAAACCATTCATACGTTGCTCACTCTCACACTCCGTCCATTGCTGTTCTTTTCACTGCTGGCTCTGCTGCAGTCCTGATCATGCAAATGCACAAATCTCTTTCACATAGTTGCGTACACACACTGGCTGGTCCAAACGGCTTTACAGCATGCCAGAGCAGTTAAGCTTCAATACTACCTTCTCATTTGTTTATCCATGTTTTCTGTCTCGCAGTCTAAAACCAAATCCCATTAAGGATATCTTTTTACAGCTCTATTCACACATTTTGCCCAACAACATTCAGGGAATGAGGAAAAAAAAGCATTTAAAAGAAAAAAGCAAAAGAAAAAGCCAGTCTGTTCGGATAAGTCCCTAACGCCTTGGCACACCAAGATCGGGAAATATTTATCCATTCTGCCTTGCAGAAATATTCAAGTCTGGTCAAATTTCATGATGAGCAGCAATAGCCTGATCAAGGCTCTGACTTAACCGCTCAAGGATATTCTCCTTTTTATCCAGAAAACACGTTGTTGTTTTGTAATGTTGTGTTTGGAAGGTTGAACCTAGCAGAGGGCAAGATTTCCTCCAGATTTTTGGCAGCACTGGGAGCATCCATATTTTATTCAGTCTTGACCAATTGCCCACTAGAACAACAGTCTGTAATTCTGTTAACCACTTTGAGCTAAGGCGAGTCGATTCTATGATTAAAGGTACCAAGTACTAGAAGTCAAGAATGTCAAGAAGCGTGTCACATTCAGGGAGTACGATTACGTCAGCAGTGCTGGCTCTACATACTGCCAGTTATTTAACATAAATACCCAAATGACCTTCATAAAATATATATATTGATTCAGCTTAAAATATACAGTTGGATCCGGTTAATGGGACCAGCCGCTTATTCGGACCAAATCCTAAAGTACCGAAACAAATCGTTTTATATATGTGTAATGTTATTCGCTTATTTGGACCAAAGAACGTAAGAGCGAATAAGAAAAAGAAGCCACAAGTCGCCACCTAGCGGATGCAAAGCGGATCAGCGAGATATGGGAGGATTTT
>JAUZSU010189703.1:0-12139 GCA_034780255.1 Parotocinclus maculicauda
AAATACTAAATGGTGGGGCGAAATTATTTACTAAAAAAAAGGCATATCTCTTTTTTAAGTTCTGACTTAATACATTGCAGTTTATTGCATCATATTCTGTAGCTAATGAAAGTGTTGTAATTCCTTCAAATATTGTGCAATTTTGTGGAGGGATGTAAACTCCATAAAAAATCAAAACCTTTAATATATACATAATGAAAATATATTTTTTAAATGTTCTATGTACTCCTGACAGCAGAATGAGCTACATACCTATATGTAATTCCAGTCATGAAAAAACAGTGATCTTTTTTGAAACCACAAAATATGTGCTGGGGCACATGTGAGATGACACAGATGCCAGAGTGCTTTATCAGCATGGGGAAAAATTTGCATATTTGCAATTAGGGTAACCAGTAAGTAAGAACTGTTATTAACCTGCCTTGAAGGTATGGATGATATGGAAGATGCTGCTGTACTTTGGGCTGGCACATGGTTCTATGGTTCTATCTAAGATATATTTGCAGTAAAGAGAGTTGTAGTTATTTAGGAAGAATCCCCATTGTTAACCATAAAGGAAGATCTGTAATATGGGATATATACAGTGATAGAACAATGCAAACTTTGTTTTTTTGTTGCAAACTTTGACAGTGTTGGACCCAGAAGACCAGCAGATTGTCACACAGCTACTAGTGTACCTGCTCCCGCCATGTAACAGTGACACCCTGCATCGACTGCTGGAGTTCCTGCACACCGTGGCTCAACATGCTCATAACAGCAATGGCAAAGATGGCCAGGAGGTGAGATATGAACCTTTCCACTTATTAAAATCTTCACAGTTACACGCAAACCACTTATTTTTGTAAGGTTTGTTGGTGAAAGTCTGACTGAGTAAGTGTTAAGTTCACAGTAATGCTTGAATGGTCCCAAAATGTGTTGAGGTCAGCTGCTAAGCGCTAAGTAGTAGCTTAATGAGAGCTGTTGATCCAGCATTACAGTGTACATTTCACACTTCATAAGCCACTAGGATTTACTAAATCTGACATCCATTGAAATTATTGTCTTTTTACTGTATGGTTAAGGGCTAATTAGTAAAACGGTCTAAGTGATTCAGTACAAAGCCAAAAAGATAAATTATACTCCCAAGTTGTAGTGGACACTACTGTACACTTCCAATGTACAATGGAGTGGACTGATTTAGTTTGAAAATGTTTGTACTCAAATTTCATTAATTTCTATTGGACATCTCATTTTAAAACTAAAATGAGTTGTGTCATATTTTCAAGATATCTTTATACCTTTATATATATATATATATATATCTTTAGATGATACAGTGGAAAAAGTGAAATCTAAAAAATGGTGTTTTCAAAATGGTCGCTGCCTACACAGTTTGGGATTCACTGGGTTTTGGAATTCTGTTTGGTCAAGGAAAATTTGCCATACCAAAGCATTTTATTACGATCCTTGATTTGTGGGCTACTTAAACAGCATTGTCTGAGGGAAGGTGCACTGTGCCGGTGCACTGTGTGTGCTCTGCAATGGACTGGCGATCTGTCCATGATTCAGGATCAGAGGTATAGGGGTGCAGAGTAAACAATGAGACCTGACACGTCTGGTAATATTTGCTGGTTTTAGGGGTGCTATGACTTTACCTGTGCTATCAAGGATCACCTCCTGCAACCATGAAGTGGATGAAAAATGAATGAGAGCAGTAGTCCTTATTATTATTACTCCCTATTGTATTTGTATTTCTGAACTTTGCGAATGTCATCCATCTTAGAAATCACATAGCCAGTGTGACTCTAGCTTTAGGCTTTAAAATGGCTATGAACAGCTGAATGTACAATTACACTAAGCCAGCTTATACAGTATCACGACTGTCCTTCACCTGCATACTGACACTGTTATATGCACAAGCTCTCACAGATGCCATAAATTGACAAGCTACAATCAATTGGAAAAACAGGAATGTAATATCTTTCCCCATTCCCACCTAGCAACCTTCCCAGTGCCAATTGAACTCCAGTCTAGAAAAGGCTATGGATATGTTTGTATTAACATATCTTTCATCAATAAGATGAATGTAAGATGTTTGGACTACTAAGTCCAGTTTTTTTTTTGTTTTAAGAACAAATGTAGCTTAGTGCTTATTTGACTTGCCATTTAGTTCAGTCCCAATTCTTAGCTAAGCTAGTGTACTATACGTCTCTATGGTTTTATTATTAGCCCACTAATGCAGAGCTTCAGTGGCGCGTCTTAAACAGCCTCACTCCTGTCTGTTCTCTCAGTGTACTTTCCCACACCCCTATCTGCACAGGAAGCTGGACTCATTTCATGCACAGGAGGGGAACGGTGATCAACATTTTCATTACACTTGCTTTCCCGCTGAGACCAAGAGATTTGGGATAAGGAGGCAGTGTGCAGCTTAGGGAGGTTCCTGGGAGTAAAATAAAGGACATATTTTTAGTTTGGTAGAGATGGATTACGTTTTTGCATGTACTACAAGTATATTTTAATTTTGTGACTTTCTACGAAACATAATCACACAACTTCTCCCACACAAACTTAATCTCCTATATAAAGAGTCCATCTGTAAGATGAATTGAATCTCTGTCCTGTGGCGAGTAAAGCGAATTGCATTGACATGAAAGTGTTTTAAATCATTCTTGGCTTTATATGGAATCTTTAATAAAATGGAATGTGTAGTAGTAAATGAATGGGTTGTATAAAATATTTTGCATTTAGCACTTTTATAGAAATGCTGTCTGTTGGTACACAGGTAACAGGGAACAAGATGACATCAATTAACCTGGCCACCATCTTTGGGCCAAACCTTCTGCACAAACAGAAGAGCTCAGACAAAGAGTTCAGCGTCCAGAGTACTGCCCGAGCTGAGGAGTCCACAGCTGTCATAGCAGTGGTACAGAGGATGATCACCAGCTTTGAAGAACTCTTCATGGTGAGGAACAAAACCATGAATATTTTTTGGTTCTGTACAATATTTTAGTACTCTCTATTAAAATGAAGGGATAAATATTTATTCTAAAACTACCCTGGAATGTTTATAAAGGTATGCGCTGTTTAACATCTGCATTATATTCTGTAAAACAGGACATTTACTGGACCATAGTAACATAGATGTTTTACACAATAATGTTAATTAAAACATATTTAAAATAAATTACTACAGTACTGTATTGTACACCACAGTAATTCTTCCATTTGTATCTTTTATAAAACTTGAAAATGACAAAAATGAAAAAGAAAATAATGTAGAATTGTACCACCTTTTTATATGCATTTCGATACTGCAATTCCCTTTTCCCAGTAGATTCTGCAGCTCATACTACTTTTTTGTAATTTAGAAAAGAATTAAATGCATCTAGAATATTTATTTCTATTATTATTATTATTAATATTAATTCTTATGGACGTTAGTGACAAATATAGAAAATATTGAATGGCTATATACCGGCAGATTAGATTTATTTATTTATTTTGCATTTTGGTTGAATTTATTGCTGTTTTGTTACAATTTACCATAAAATTTGCATGTAAAGTTGAATCTTGGATATTTTTTTAATAACAATACTTTAATATTGGTATGTTAGCCCTTATGCGGTAACTGCAGCATGCTGGCTAGAATCCTCTTACGCTTGAGCAATAGCAGCATCTGGAAGCTTCATTGGGATGCCAAGCTGACCTTTCTACAGTTTAAAGAACCTAAATCAAGAAGTTAAGCAGCCAGGAAACCACTTTATCAGACAGTTAACAGGGTGAAACTGCTAATTTATGGAGTGACGAATACTAGTTCTTTTTTTGGGTCCAGTCATTGACAATATGTTATGTATAGTCATTAGGTCATGGCCAAATATGACTTAGTTACTTGAAGCACATATAGAGTACACATATATATATATACTTGTCATTGTATTGTATGTACACTTCAGCTGTGACAGATTCTCCACATTGTATGATTTTTAAATAATTAACTTTTGATCTACCATTTGACCTACCATCCAGCAATAATTCTGGCTCTCACAGACTTTTCTTTAGGAAGCGCTTCTATTCGGCACTTATTAACTGTATTAATTGCACCTGTTTAAACTCATAACCTGTATAAAAGACACCTGTCCACACACTCAATCAATCACACTCCAACCTCTCCACCATACCATTACCAAAGAGCTGTCTAAGGACACCAGGGACAAAACAGCTGGGTGAGAAGACAACAATTGTTGATGCAATTATTAGAAAATGAAAGAAACACTTGATGACTGTCAATTTTCCTTGGTCTAGGGCTCCATGCAAGGTCTCACCTCGTGGGGTAAGATTGATTCCGAGAAAAGTCAGGAATCAGGCCAGAACTACATGGGAGGACCTGGTCAATGACCTGAAGAGAGCTGAGACCACAGTCTCAAAGATGATTGTTAGTAACACACTACACTGTCATGGATTAAAAACCTGCAGGGCATGCAATGTCCCCTTCCTTACGCCAGCAAATGTCCAGGCCTGTTTGAAGCATCAATTAGCATCTGGATAAAGAGGCATGGGTGAAGGTCATGTAGTCAGATGAGCTCAGAATAGAGCTTTTTAGTATGAATTCCACTCGCCATGTTTGGAGGATGAGTACAACCCCAAGATCACCGTCTCAACCGTGAAGCATGGGGGTGGAAACATCATACTTTGGGGGTGCTTTTATGCAAGGGGACAGGACGACTGCACTGTATTGAAAGGAGGACGGATGGAGTCATGTATGGTCAACAACCTCCTTCTCTCTGTAAGGGCATGGAAGATGGGTCGTGGCTGTGTCCCCCAGCATGACAACAACCTGAAACACACGGCCAGTGCAACTAAGGAGTGGCCCCGTAAGAAGCATTTTAAGGCCCTGAAGTGGCCTAGCCAGTCTCCAGACCTGAACTCAATGGAAAATCTTTGGGGGGAGATCTGGAGAAGATCTGTATGGAGGAGTTGGCCAAAATCATGCACAAAAACTACAGGAAACGTCTGACCTCTGCAATTGCAAACAAAGTCCTGTTTTTCTATTGTATCAAATACTTATTTAATGCAATAAAATTCAAATAAATTATTTAAAAATCATACTGTGTGATTTGACATGTACCTAAGATGGCAATTACAGACCTCTGCAGTGTATCAAATTCTAATTTCTCCACTGTACCTATATATTAACCTTATTCTATCATCATTTTACCAAACAGTGGGTAAAGAAGAATGAGTCATTGACCTACATTCTCTTGAGATTCAGTTCATGGTCAGATATTTTTGGATGTTCCTCACTAGTTTGCTAACACAATTAAAAATTCACATTTTCTTGTACTGGAATGCAGTGTGTTTCTTTTTGTACACATAAAGCTTCTCAATTAAACCAAAAATCTCCATTTCTTACTAATTTGTCCATCTTTACAATATTTTTCAATGTTGCCAAATGTTCAATGCATTGTTCATTTTGGAGAGCAGCATTTTTCTCCTTGCAATCCTGCCATGGCACAATTCATGTTCAGTAATCTCCTGATGGTGGACTGATGAACATTAACATTAGATAGTCCTGTGACAAAGTCCTTTAGTTACTTAAACAATATTCTGGGTTTGACCTTGCAGACTTTACATGTCTTGCTCTTGGAGTGATCTTCGTTAGTTGACAAAGCACAGGTGCTGCCTGGTTTGTAAAAGTGTTATAAATAAACCCATTGTAAGTTGAATGTAAATCAAATGTAAATAAATAAACTGAAGAGTTGAGTTATACAACATATAGCGTATCTTACCGTAAACATACTTAAAAGACTTACATTAACACCCAGTTAAGCACAACTTGAATCCAATGCTTATTTTATAATAAAGTGTTGAATATTTCCTGTAATTTATTACATAATGTTTTCCACTGCCCAGATGCCTATCACCTGTGGGAGAGCAATGGAAGGCGTATCACTTGCCCAGGGAAATATAAAAATTCTGAAAAAGTTCAGAAAACAATTTCTGCTGAAAGTGTATTTATGTCAATTAACAGATTCCCATCATAAACCAAAATTATATCATAAACCGTATTTTAAGGAGTGCTCATAACATAACATAACATAACATAACATAACATAACATAACATAACATAACATATTGAAACATCCTTCTCCATACACATTTGGTCTGACTCTGGATTGGTGTGTTCCAAACGCATTTGCAGCCTGACAAGCAAAAACAACTCTGAGGTCCTCGGAATTTACTCCTAATAACAGATTATTAAAAAAAAAAACACAAAGAAAATACTAAAGGTTTCACAAACACAAGCACCTGTTTGCAAACCACTAACCCACTATAACTACTAACAATTGATGTGGTTATGAGTATCTTCATATCCATATAATATAGACAGGCAGGAGTGCCAATCAAAAAGTCCACTCTGTTAAGCTAAAATAATTTAAAGTAGTTTTGAATATACATACTTTGCTCACGAAAATAAGGGGATATTTCATTATGGGCTATTTCAAAAGTGGTGTTGTTGCCTCAGAGCTTCAGAGATCCCTAATTCAAATCACTGCATAGATCCCACCTATGTGAACATGTTCTCTCCATGTCTTTGTGGGTTTCCTCTGGGTACTCCAGTTTCCAACCACATTCCAATGGCATGCGCCTTAAGTAGTGCCCTGTCTAGGGTTGGTTCCAACCTTGCACCCTGTGCTGTCTCTGTTACCCTGAACTGAATTAAGTAGAGATGGCAATAAATGAATGAATTAATTAACTAACCAGAAAATAGTTTTTCCTTAGAGGCTCCTGCTATTTGAATATTCACTATCCAAAACATTTTCTGAAACAATGTACATGTAAAGCTATATATTTTAAATATTTCAACTCCTGTCTAATCAGTTCAATATTATGCAGTGTGTTCTTTCCATAAAGGCTTTCTTCTGACAGCCCTTAATAGTTGTCACTCCTCTGATTACCAGTTGATCTGGATTTGTGAACTGAGTTTAAAAACAACTTTCAACTGACTAAATGTTCTCAATTTCATAATCATCATTTCCAATAACCCTTCTTAGCAAGTGACCTTATATACAAAGGCTACAGTAAGCTCAAGAATTACTGGTATAGATGGGTAAAAATGGTTATGAATAAATGTCCTTGTGGTAATTAAGTTTAATCTCACACTGAAATACAACCGATATCTCATTCCTAATGACATAAGTCCATTTTAAGGAAGTCTTAAAAGTAATAATAGAATATCTTAGCATAAGGACAACACAAAACACAAAAGGCTGTGCCTGTTTACATGTTTTACATAGTTTCATGCTAAGTCACTTCATCTGAGATGCAGAGTGATTATAACCATGACATATATCCAGAGATCCACAAAGAAAGCTTGATACTAATATTGTCATGTCTGAGTGGAGAGCAGTACCCTTAAATCCATAAATAAATACTTAAAACAAAACAAACGTAACAAATAAGATCACTGATCAGTATTACCTGCAAAAGAAGTCCTTTCTTTTGAGAATTTCTTTTAGTTTCTCCAGCTACACGCTCTCTACATGGTGGCTCCAATCTGACGTGTACCCTTTGTATGGACTCAACAGCCTCGAAACGACAGAGCATCAGTAAATGTTTTGGGTTATACCAGAAAAGCCTGTTTCGAGCTAGTCCAATAGTGCTGTTGTCCTATGAAAATCAATGTGTCTGTCTCTTACGCTCGCTCTCTTGTGCTGTTCCCTCCCCCTCTCACCTTTACCATACCACTCCCTCGTGTGGTGTCATGTTACAGGACGTGAGCATGGTGACAGTACCTTGACAACTGAGGCACACCTGGACTAGAAAGTGTGCCTCCGGCTTTAAGGTATTTAACTCTCTAGGGTTACAGTTGAGTTCTCCAGTACATAGCAGTACAAATGTCTCAGTTCAAATGGTGCATGGCGTCTATATTGGAGGACTCACCAAACAGAACAGTTTTATTTAGATCAGGAAATGAAATCATCAGCAGTGCTTCGAGCAGCAAGCATCGATGGTCTGTCTTAAATGGTCAGAAATGTAGTGTTTACTGAATTAGCAACTTTCAGGAGACGTGTAAATCTATCATAGCGTTGGCCTGAAATATAGACTTTAAAACTAAGTTATAATTACTATAGCAAAGCTAAAATCAGTGAATTCACGCACACACACACACGCACACACACGCACAGGCACGCACACGCACGCACATGCACACAAACAGACACATATATATATTATGCTTTATATCTGGTATCTGCACACAGAGTATATCACATCTATCTAAGGTTATTTTTAGTAAAACACAACACCCAAAAATACTGAATCTGAATTTTTAAAAATAAATTGCTTACTTTTACAATTTTACATAAAAACAAAAAAACTAATTACCTTCTGGTTAAAGATTTTGATTCTTTATGACCCTGTGTTCCATTGTTCATACATCTTCCATAAATGCAACAAAAATCAAACAAATACACACCTAAGCATTGTTATATATCGTTGGTGATATAACAATTTGTTAGCATGTGTTCCGAGTTCCATGTTTCATAATGAAACAAGACTAATTTATATACAGTGGTACCTCAACCACCTCGAAACTCGAGGTGAACAAAACATTTTCTCTCATACTTGCTTAAATTTGTCTGTATTTTCACATCTACAATACTGTATTCTTGGTCCAAACAAGTCTCAATGGGTTCTAAAAAGGTTAGTTATGTTGTTAAAAGTCAACGGAAAGGAAAACAGGAACTGATTCCCCAAGAACACAGGTTGCAGTTAGCTTAGCAGCTATGCTAGAGCCTTGAGTTAACCAATAACAAAGCATTTTCTATTTACTTTTTACTGTAATTAATTACTCAATAAATGAAATGAATTTTATCAACACTTTATTATAAACTAAGCTTTGTGTTAATGATTTTGGCCAGTATGTTAATGTTTGTTTTGTTTATCTGATTTATTTAACATCACTATCGGCATCAGTGGTCATTTTAGGGACAAACACTATGCTCCATTAATACACAAGATCACATTAAGACTAGTTGTGTTACGAGATATGGTGGTTGGTGATAGGACACAAGTATTATAGAAAAACCAAAAGGGGATTAAGAGCGGAGCGAAAGGTTCCTGAACACAAAAAAAAACAATAGGATGAAATGGCGTGCCGCTTGTGTTTCGTCACGACTGGGAGCAACGTGCAAACTGATTGCGAGAGGGCGCCGTAGCACCAACGGGGCAAGCATGCAGAGAGCACGATTTGGAACATCTCCCAAGTGTTAAGACACGGAGGTACCCCTAACGCCAGAGGGCAAGTGAGAGCTCGAACGCAGGAAAGTCATGCCGGGGCACGTATAATTCAAACGCGCAGACGGGTGGCAACCTACTAGAGTGAGGCTCAAGAGAGCGCAGAGGGCGCTGAGGTGCCAGAAAACGAGTATTAACTCGGGCGCACAAAGAGCGCGAACAGATCGCGAAAGGCGACAAAAAGCGCCAGGGGCGAGCGTGAGCTCGGGCGCATGTATGGTGCGAGTAAGCCAAGCCGGGCCGTGATCCATTCAGGACGGGCAGCCGGCTGGAGGAGCGTGAGCTCAGGCGTGCTAGGAGCGCCTGAGTGTGTGACGGGAGACCCTCAAAGTGCCCCTAAAAATACTAAATACCTTGTCCATCGACACTAAAAGCCCCCGGACGTAACCCACTATCCCTAAAGTTGCGTGTAAGGGCGCGAGCGCGCTGGTGGTCGGGCGTGTGTACCTAATGGAAAAGACCTGGCAGCAAACAGCGGTAAAACCCACACCTAAATAGCAGAAGAAGCAGCTTTTCGGAATCAGGTCGTAAATTGGACACTGGATATAAACCGCTTCACCGATTGCTCTGTAATGACGACCGGCGAGGACAGCCGAACGCTCCGTGGCGAAGGTAGGAACATGTTGTACATGTACACTCAGGTCGGGACAACTTAGTGTATACAATTAAACTAATACATATCTTTGGACTGGGAAAATGGAGTAAACCCATGTGGACACAGGCAAGTAATGTAAACTCCACAAGAAAGAACCCTGGACCCTCTTGCTTTGAGGTGGTGATGCTACCCACCCAGCCAACATGTACCCATGTACAATTAAAAAAAATAAAGAACAGGGTCATATGATGCCAATGACCATAGTCACCAACCTTCTGCTGACAAGCCATCCAAAGTTAAACCAAACCAAACAGGTACAAGATGGATAATGAGAAGAAAAATGGCAAGGCAAGGTTACAAAACTTTATTGCGTTTACCATGGAAAAAAAACACTGATCACATTATGCATTGTTAACAGGGTCACTGTTTCCTTATTTTCCTCTATTTCTTATCTCTTGGATGAAGAATCATGTAATGCCATAATGTACTGCAAAGATAAAAAAACCTGAAGAAAATGGGGGGAGGGGGAAGGGGGGTTTCCAAGAGTACAATCTGTACATCTATTGTCTTTATGAAGGAAAGCAATCGTGATCTCTTAGGTATAGAAAACATTATTGCTAAATAACTATCCCTCTATTATAAATGTGCTTCTATTAAAATTGCCACAATTAATTACATATATGCATACATATTTTTTTTATTTTTATGAGGTTTACAAGTGGTTTCATATGAGACAGATGGTCCAAATCCAACCTTTGCCAAGCTGCCACAGTTGGGTCCTTAAGCAAGGCCCTTAACTCACCATTGCTTGAATTGTAAGAATGTATCAGTTGTAAGTCTGCTAAAATATGCCGTAAATGTAAATGTAAGAGTTGAGACTGAGTTTGCGTCTCTTAGTGTACAAGTCTCAGTGGAGTCACTAGCATGCCAGTCTAAGCAAAGTCTGAATGTTACGGAATAGGAGGGAGGACCCAAGGATGCGGGAATGGGGATCGAATGGCGTTTAATAACAACTAGGGATAACCAAAAAGGCAGAGCAAAACACGCAGCTGTAGTGGGTCCCCGAGTGGGAATGGCACCTACCGCTGACGTGTGCACGACTTGGCGCCAATACACGCCAAAGCGCCAGCACAGTAAAGTGGCGATTTGGAACACTTCTCAAATCAAGTGGCGCGGAGGAGCTACGGAACGCCAGGGGGCAAGCCCAGGCGTGAGTGCGCTGAGAGCTCCCAAACGGAGCAACCAACCGAACGGAGTGACGCTAAGCCATGTGGAGGAGTGAGGCAAAGCCTCAGGAAACCTTGGTATTTCCCTGACCAGCTACGTTACCTCAGGGGTTTCCCCCTTACTCATCCGTCGGCACTAAAAGCCCCGGGATGTCACAGACTAAGCATTGAAATGGACGCATACAAGACTGCGATCGCTGGCATCTACGAATTGCGTGTGACGACGTGACGCCGAACAACGCTAAGACCCGCACTTAAATAACGGGACCTCCAGGTGTTCGTCATCACGTCGCCAATCAAACACGGGATATAAACCGCTTCACCAATTGCTCTGTAACTGCACTCAATGAGGATGGCGACTCGCACAGGAGAGCGAGGTAGGACTAACACTCAAGTCTCTAATGTGCGAGTCTGACACGAATCTCTAGTGTGCAAGACTGAGCTGAGTGTGAGTCCCTTGCATGTGAGTCAAGTCTTGATGAGACAATTTTAAGAAATACATGGAAGGCAACGGATGCTGTTATCGAGTAAAGATTTATGATATTTAATGCATGACACCTGTAATAATAAAAAATAAAACAGGTGATGTGTTACTTCAGTTTGTTTTGAGCAAAAAGAAGTAGCAGTGTTGTATTGCTTACAAAGTAAAATAATTTAGGTGTTTTGTAAAACGCATTCAGTAGCATCTTCTAAATATTCTGATAATTTTAATCAATCTCCTTTAAATAGTACTATACTGCTCACAAAATTAGGGGATACTTCAAAGTGAAACATTCCATAATTAAATTATAAGTGAGCCGTGTATATCTCTTTCACAGAGTGTGCTCGAAAGTACCTAAACATTTATAGTCAAGCTGCTGAATACTGATAGTGCATGCTTGAATATTGTGACATTTTACACTTATAGGTAGTCAAAGCACTAGAAAGTACCCAAATTCCTGCCACATAATCCACTTAAGTAACCCACAACCACAAATGTTAATTTGCCTGGTACTGATGATGGATTTCCTAAATCCATTTTATTGTAATTGCATGTAATTA
>JAUZSU010189714.1:0-12138 GCA_034780255.1 Parotocinclus maculicauda
GTCGGTCTACGGCTTGTATAAGAGTGTAAATTTGTTGTGCCCTCAAACTAACTCAACACACAGCCATTAATGTCTAACCCGCTGGCAACAAAAGTGAGTACACCCCTAAGTGAAAATGGCCAAATTGTGTCCAATTTGCCATTTTCCCTCCTGGGTGTCATGTGACTCATAAGTGTTACAAGATCTCAGGTTTGAACGGGGAGCAGGTGTGTTAGATTTGGTGTTATCTTTCTCACACTCTCTCATACTGGTTACTGAAAGCTCAACATGGCACCTCAAGGCAAATATTTCTATGAGGGTCTGAAAAAAAAAACACGACAGATGCTCTACATAAAGATGGCCTAGTCTATAAGAAGATTGCCAAAACCCTGAAAGTGAGCTGCAGCATGGTGGCCAAGACCATACAAAAATTTTACATGACAGGTTCCAGAACAGCCCTCGGCTTGGTCGATCCAAGAAGTTGCGTGCACATGCTCAGTGTCATATCTAGAGGTTGGCATTTGAAAATAGATGTAGGAGTGCTGACAGGATTGCTGCAAAGGTTTAACGGGTGGGGGAGTCAACCAGCCTGTCAGTGCTCAGACCATACACTGCACACCGTATCAAGCTGGTCTGTATGACTGTCATCCCTAGAAGAACACCCCTTTTAAAAATAATGCACAAGAACAGGTCACTGCAGACAAGCAGACTAAAGACACAGATTACTGGAAGCATGTCCTGTGGTCTGATGAGACCAAGATAACTTGTCTGGTTCAGATGGTGTGAAGTGTATGTGGCGGCAACCAGGTAAGGAGTACAAAGACAAGTGTGTCTTGCCTACAGTCAAGCCATGGTGGTAAAAATGTCATGGTTTGGAGATGTGCTGCAGGTCGTGGGGAGCTACAGTTCACTGAGGGAACAGGATTCCAGTGGCAAACTCTAGTGAACACCATACCCAAGCGGGTTAAGGAAGTGCTGGAAAATAATGGTGGCCATGCAAAACATTTTTGGCAGAGTTTGACCATTTTCACATTAATAGCTGCGAGTTGAGTTATTTTGAGGGCACAGCAAATGTACACAGTTATACAAGCAGTAGACTGACTACACTGTATTAAAGTGTCATATTTTCAGTGTTGTCCTATAAAATGATGACTAACTTGTGTGAAATACCGTAAATGAATAAGGGCACATGCTAATTAGATGGCTTTCATGGCATACAATTTGCGAACACACGTCAAACTATCGCAACAATGCTGTATGCTGGGCTAAATAAGCTTGTGGGATTTCTTAATGTGTGTTGTAATTTTACAATGAGCTAATAACTCAAAGGGCCCCTACAATATACAAAGAAGCCAAAACAACACCGGGACCTCACCAAATTTGATGTTAGGACGCCTGTTTAACATATCCAGAATGACATTTGTTTTTTAAAAAAAAGTTTTTTTATATATATGCTGGATTTTGTGCTTCCTCAACCTTTTCTGCCGTTCTGTTAAAAAAAAAACCCAACAAACAAACAAAACCAAACTAACCCCAAAACAAAAACATTAGTTTCTTATACCGCCACACCCTGTTCTTTGTTGACGTTGCACCAAGGTTTGTTTTAATCAAACCAAAGGCTTAAACGCTCAAAGACGCAATCACAAAAACCTCCCAAACATTCATAACAGACTAACCCGTATGTCCAGCCAACTCTCGGCTGACACGGACGTTGCCCTCGCGTGTCTTCAGATTGTAGATGGAGCAGATGTTGTCCAGGCCTCCGCAGGCTACGTAGTTGCCGGATGGAGCATACGCACACGTCATCACCCATGAAGAGCGCAGTGGGATGGCATGCACCTACAACACAACAGGAATGGGATCAAACACATTAACAAAAAAGCCTGCACTAAAAGTATAAAAAGCATTATAAAAACAGACTGAGATCAAACAAACCGAGTAATATGAGAAGTCTTAGTTGAAGAGGCATGGTTTAAATCTGGACTTAAAAACATCTACATAGCTCGCATTCCCGATGTAATCCGAAGTATTCCGGAGTTCAGGGATGCCTTAAATAACGCATCTTAATGATTGAGTGGGACTGATATCAGAGATTATCAGAAAGCCTGCATCAGCTGAAAGGCTTGGTTTGGGCTATACTGCTTTAAACGATCAGTAAAACGTGGCATCAGCTAAACCATGTAGGGCTTCATGCATCACTAGCAGGACTTTGATGTCAATGCAGTATCTGACAGGTAGTTCATGTGAGCTGAATAACTAGGAAGTAACAGGATCTTTGCTGGTGTTTAGCATATTACCTGCAGCATCCTGAATTAGGTGAAGTATATTTTTAAAATGCAAGGCAGCGTACTAACAATATATTACAATAGCCTAGCTTAGCAAAACATATATAAGTTCCACCATGGAAGGATAACCTGTTTCTTATTTTAGACTCATCTAATTATAAGCTATGTTAATATACACCTCTGGCAAAAATATTTAAAATTGGATATTTCAAAATAAAATGGCCCCTAATTTTTAAGCTGTATATATACACAGGCATAGACAAAGTGACGCATGTACAAATTACACACAAGTAACTTGTACACCTCAGCCAATCACATAGCAGCAACTCGATGCATTTAGGGAAGCAAGAGCTAGATGGGCTGGTCTGAGAATTTGAGAAACTGCTGACCTACGTGGGTGTGCGCACACAGCTATATCAAGGGTTTAAAAGGAGAAAAGATCCAGCGAGCAGCAGTCGGGTGAAAAGGCATTGTTGCAGCTAGAGGACGGAGGAGAATGGCCAGATGATTTCAAACCAAGGCAACTGGGACACAAATAACCAGCAAGGTACGAAGAAGGGCATCTCTGAAACCTTAAAGTAGGCTACAGCGAATGTACAACAGAAGATTGGAAAACATGCCTGGTCTATTAGGTCTGCGAGTGTGGCAACATACAGATGGTAGGGTCAGACTTTTGCATAAACAACATTTTACAAGCAATTAAGAATCAACCCTGCCTTGTATAAATGTTTCAGACTGGTGGTATTGTAATGGTGTGGGGGTATTTTAAGCACACTTGACCCATTAAAACTGGTCATAATATAAATGCCATTGCTGCTGACCACCATCCCTTTATAACCAATGTACCACCTTCTAATGGATGCTTCCAGCAAAACAATGCACCAGGTCACAAAGCTCATCTCAAACTGGTTCCTTGAACATGACAATGAGTACTCAAATGGCTGCCACAGTCACCAGATCTCAATCCAATAGAAAATATTTGGAATGTGGGGGAACAGGAGATTTGAATCATGAATGCGCAGCTTACAAATCTGCAATAATTACATGTCAATATGGACCATATTCTATATGGAATGCTTCCAGCACCTTGTTCAATTTATGCCACAAATAATTAACCACTGTATGGTTACAGGATAAGTGTTAAATCAACTTGCAGCTAAATGTTAACTTCTGATGGACCTATAAAGCAAAGCTCTAGGGCAGAATGGTTATGGCAATCACCAGATCAATCAACCAGAGAATTAAAAAAAAAAATTTAAATAAAAAAGCTGGACCTCATTGGTACTCTTTGTTTGGCTTCCCAAAGGATTCCCAAGGATATGAGTGAGCAAAATTCTTTTAATTTGCTGCATCATTAATAACTGCATTAAGTATATGTTAATGCACTTTATCTTACTAGCTTGTCTTTGGAGTTAATAGAGCATTCACTTGCTCAGAGGTGTAGCCAATTAACTTAAACATTGTTTGCACTGTTGGTCTACACATTTTCACACCACAGAGCATCAGACTTGGACTGAACTGTGGTTATTAGTTCAGTGCTTATTAATGTGAGACATTTTCATTGACAATACTACCATGAACTATTGGAGCACGATATGGACCGAAATCTGTGAGGAATGCTCTAGAGAAGAACGGTTATGGACCAAAGTGTTCAGGATTTAAATCTCACCACTACCAAGCTGTCACTGGTGGATCCTTGAGCAAGGCCCATAACCCACAGCTGATTGGATTGTATCAATTTCAAGTCACTCTACATAAGGGCACCTGCTAAATGGCAAAAATATATAATACCACAGCAAGTGGTACCAGTGGCAAGCTTCCATGCTATATATATATATATATTTGTATTTCTCGGATCCGCCGCAGCACCAATGGTTAAAGTTCAAAATAATTTTTTTTTTTAGCTTTTTCCGCCCTCCGGTGGAGAGCCAACCGTTTTCTTCAGTTCATTTTTTTTTTATCAGATTCACTTTAATTTAATTGTATGTTAAAAAATTTTTATTTATCAGTAGATTCTTAAGTAGGGACATCCGAGGAACAAGCAATTTAAAAAGTCTGGCCTAAGTGGCACCTGTGGTAGCTTGGCAAGAGATGCCATGTGTTCTGTATTTTTGAGAAAGTGAATCCGTTCATCTGAAATCAAATTAATTATAAAAATGAACTACCGCCCAACTAGTGAATGCAAATTTGCTTGGACTAAGAAACAACAAAATCGCAAAATTAAGCATTGAATTACAAGGCAAGTAAGGTGAAATAAAGACAAGTTCATAAATGTGACTGGACAGTGCCCTTAAACAATTCATAAATCTACATTGGGAAATTCATGATTTTATTCCCCAAACTGACTACCTTACTCCTGATCCAACAATAGTTGACACAGGCGCACCTTGTATAGTCACCACAGAAACCAATCCGAATACACCAGTGAAAGTGACTACAGTCCAAAGAGACAATTCAGATTTGGTCCCCTGTAAACTGCAGTGAGGAGACTCACACTAAAAATTGGCTAAGAGACAGAAATCTCATTTGCTGAGTAGTCCGGACATAATGTACATATCTACACCTCAAACTAGGTGTTACAGCACTGCATAGTACAGTACTGTGCAAACGTCTTAGATTTATTATAGCAATGGTATAATGCCTACATAGAGTGTGAACGACTAGACCCAAACATTTCAAACTTGGACTCGTCACTCCATAATACTCTTTTCCACTAATAGTTAACATATCCTAACTTTTTAATGCAGTACACCCTTCCAAAAAAGTGGTTCCTTGGCAACTACCCTACCCAAAAAGACCATTATAGATCCAGCTGCTTCACTGTAGAATGGTCAACTTGGCGTCACAATAAAGAAGTGGAAGTCACACTAAATACTTGCCAATGTAGCCTACAGACTTTTTTCCAGTTTTCAATACTGCATACAAATGTATTTTCTGTATTATAGTAATTATCTATGGTCATTATACTCTCGATTAAACAACAGTAACGCATAATGGGCTTTTCCACAGTGCCTTATGTGAAAGCAATATTACCAGTAGTTGTGGTTTATTCATTTTGAATACAATAGTTTGCTGGCATGTAGTCAGAGATGCAACCTCATTCCAACTAACTGCAAATGAGGAACATGTCATTAAAAGTGACTCCTTTCATGTGGATATTTTTCTGTTATCAGACAGAGCAGAACAATACAAATAGCACTTTCAGTTATATCACACCCTGCAGGAATAACATGTAAATTGCATTATTACAACAAATATTTTAGCGAGACAGTATTTTGAACATCAGTTACTAAAATGTAAACACGGGATTTGGTGTCCATGGCTCACCTTGTTTGTGGTATAGCTGTCCCAGATAATAAGTTTACCATCCTGAGAAGCACTGACAAGGAGTCTGCAGAAAACAAAAAGGTAAAAGGAAATTTTACATGTTTGGCAGCAATTCCATACAAGTATCTGATGAATTTTAACAGACACAATTCGTTCTGCACAAATGAGCTACGGATTAGGTGTTTACTTGAACCAAATCTCATTTATTGAATCAGAGTTGGTTTGTGAGCTTTCACAAGGTAACACATGAGGTATTGTTTTGTTAAAAATTCTAAAATGCACCTGCAGACACTGCACCTTTGTCATTCTGACCAGCTGTCATTTACAGCGAATTAATGCTCGTCATTGTTGCTAATAAATATTTTTATTTGCATTTGGCCAGTAATTGATCAATTCTAAATATTCCATTTTACTCAAACACACAGTACCTACAAACTGATGAACTTGCAGCGATCTTATCGGAGTCAATTTAATATTTAAAAAATGTTATACTTATTGGAGAGGTATGGTACTGAAGATGATAACCCCCTACAGTTTGAAAACACAGTACTCCGAAGGGAAAGCCCCTAAAAACTCTTACTGGAGGGTACAAATTAAACGATAAAAACTGAACTGCAAATTTGCATGACGCACCAAGCCATACTGATTGTTATACAAGAATAAGATGCTTAGCTGAGATTGCCTGGTTTTACCCAGTTGTCCAATCCAAACACCAAAGAGTGGAATTAGACTGCTCTGCCCCAGTAGATAAGTCTTGTTTAGTTACACGTACTGATTAACCACAATAACAGAGTTGACAAAGCAATAAACCAATAACCTCAAAAACAGACTAGACAAAAAGTACTCCATAGGTACACTAACAAGCCATTTATACAGTCTTACCCAAACCCAATCCAGTATTACACACCAACAATATTAGGACAGACTTACTTCCATGACCCCAAGTCACAGAACTACAACCCCAAAGAGAATTGTAATTAGGAAGCTATTTTTAGCTCACTATAGTGCTTCTTGAGAAACAGCCAGAACCAACCACAGTGAGTGTTTAGTATTTCAGATCATTTTACAAAGACAACAATGCATGCAAATGTAATTATACCAAGTGTTTATTTAACTAGATATGCAAGATGCATTTGAAGCAACAAAGCAGTATGACAGCACACAAGGTGTCTCCAGGGTACAACTCCATCTGTGGCCTTCTAATTAACTCCTGGAGACCAGGGTGTGTGTACATCAAGATCTGTCTCGCTTGAGCACACACCAGTTCTTTTAACCATTAAAATAATCTAGAACGCCTAGTACACGTCGACCCGTGCTCCTTTTAACAACACGGCATATTCACTGCTAAGCTGTCCCAGAGGCAATTCTCATACTCCTGACACATTTTCCTACCATTTCAGGCTGATACAAAACGATGGCAAACATGTTCACTCCAGCGATGAACACAGTTTAAAAAAATTAGATAGTAGCTTAAGTGGGATTACCTTGAGTCAGTTCCCCAGTGCATGGCGTAGATTTTAGCCAAGTGACCCCTCAGCGTCCGTCTGGTGCGCATCTGAATTCGCCCAACGGGGTCAATGTTGGCTGTAATCTAAGCAGATAAGACAAAAAAAAAGGAATAAATCTCCAATACAACTAACCACTTCTAAAAGTTATCAAGAGGTACTGAATCGGTGGTTTTACCTGAGAAAGAGTGGCATCTGCACATGCTTTCCTCGCATCCTGGAAAAAAATTAAAATGTCTCAGTTGTGCGAATTTGTAATCGTCATAATTCACAATAAAAACAATCAATCAAGTATATTGGGCAATAATTGCTCTGCTTATGCCTGTGGATTGCGTAGACTTCCCTAGTGACTAACAGAAAGGATAAAAACATGAGCGCCATCACAAGTGAACGTTGAAGGTTTGGAGAGGTGCTTCCCTAATAAAAACTGGATATCAGTTTGTATGATGGTGTGTTGTTCCATTTTAAATCTGTCCCATCTGTCTACTATTCTTCCATGTAAAAATGAAAATTTGGATGCAATATACACCAAATTAGCACATGGCACGTTTATAGGCCGACGGCATCTAAGTTTTCTTTTTCTGCCGTGGACATCCACGATGGTAGAGCTGTGTGGGGACTCACTCTGATCTGGTTCTTCAGCTGCTCAGCCTCCTGACGTAGCTGGTCGAGTTCGCTCATTTTCCTCTGCTAAATGGTGTGCTTCACTCCTGCCTCGCGCTGGGTCACTCACTATCTGTGAGTGAGAGAAAGAGAGAGGGAGTGAGGAACAGTGGCGTTAAGCCTACAGGAATAAGCCTTACGAGACACAGTGGTCTATGACAACATCCAGCCAAATCCTTTTAACCTAATCTAGCCTTTGTCATTTCAATTAGTTCGAGCAGGCTGAACAATTGCAACAAAACACTTCAACTGTGGTAGCACTTGGAAGTCTTACCATACTGCATAACCTCATGGTTTGCCTCCCATTTCCAGAGATGAAATTAGTCCAGTCTCATCAAGCAATTCAACCAGACCATAAGATTTACATGCACCTGTATATTGAACCTTTGCCACAGTAAAGCTAAGGCAAAGGCACTGCATGGGCAGTGATAAAAAAAAACAGATCTGAGGATGGCATGTTCTGTCTCTTTTATTTTCTCTCTCTTGCTTTCTGCTGGCGTGTGTCCTTGCCAACCCATGAAGCTGTTACTAAGCAACAGGGTTCTGTAGCAGCCCATGCTAAAGATCACCATTTTTGCACTGGTGCAGAGAAAGCTATTTACAAAGCAGGGCTGACAGATCCCACATCAAATTAAGCCAGCTTTACATCTTCGGTGTGCTCAAATGCAGCCAATTCATTTCTAGTCTTTGGCTAAATTAAGCCACGATCAGAAAAATAGAAACAGCACACTGCTGTTCTGGGCGTAGCCTGGTTTCTTTTCATGTTTAAAAAAAAAAAAGCCCTAGTGGAGCTGAGAGCGCATGCATGTGGCAAATGTCCCACTTTGTGAATCGCATTGCCCTGGAGACAATTATAACCACGCCCAAAGCTAGAATGACCTTTGATTCGTTCTATACATGAATGGATTTTTAAAATGAAAACGTACCTTCTGACCTTATATTTAGACCAGCCAGAACACAGCACGTATCCAATCAGTTAGACATACTGATAAGGCAGAACATACACAAGATTAAAAGAGCGAGCAATCCGATATGGATGCCGAACCTCTCTGTAGCTATGCCCACTGCTGGTCATGTTCTCCTTCCCCTTACACCAATGTCACTCCAGTAATCCAGGGACACAGTTAATTCAGCTCGTCCACGCAAATCCGGTTAATACAGAAACTGCTGATGATCCTGAAAGGAGTGACTCGCCTGCTGACCCAAATCCAAAGGCCAGAAGGCTTACTGCTAACACTTTCACTCCCAGTTCCAACAAGACGCTAAAAAACCTGTTAACAGACGATTCTACAAATTCATCTGCACAAAAAATTCCCGTAAACAAATTAATTTCACACAACTTCAAAAGAGGTCTACTTATACTTGAGAAAGAAGCAGAAATCTGCTTGCCAATTCTCCATTGGTGAAAACAAACCTGATTAAAAGCAAGCAACAAAACTTGCAATAAGGCCCACAAATGCACTAGCACAGCATCCACAAAAAAAATCCTGAAATAAGTGCTTAAAAACCAAAACCAGCAACCTTTAACCAACCTTAGTTCCAAGTGATCAGATTCCACTAACTTAACATCAGCACTACATGATCAGACCCTACCTTGCCCCGTTACAGCCAGTCACCAATCTCGTGTCCCTAATGGCCAGCAACCTTCTGAAAAGCCACGTATCCAATACAAGACTATCCCTGGCCGGCTAAACTGCTGAATGGCCACCAATGCAAACTGTCTGCATACACACAATGAGACTTAAGCCCAACATAATCCAGGCGATAAAAATGTGTCATGATAATATTGCTAATACTCTTCTTCACCCTTTAGAACAGGGTTAGCACTAGTTATCTTTCACTCCTCCCACATTAGATCTCCATGACCTGTATATAGCCTTCCTTTTGCCTCCGTGGCTTACAATGACACCCATATAAAAGGCCAGCAGCAATTGATCTCAACATTCACGTTTAACGTGAGGACATGAAGAACTTCTGAAGCACTGAGGTGATTTTTTGCGTTTACAGGCACGCTCTGTACTGTAAAGGGCCAGTTGGTCGCTGTCAAGTTTCAAATAGGCACAACAGATTGCGATGAACTGGAACTGTATGAAACTACTTTGCTCATAAAGCAATAATAAAGGGAAATGAGAGTGAGGCGATGAAAATGACAGTGCTAAGGAAAGAGCCAAGTCTAGAGGAAGAGAGAAGAGAAAAAGCAGGAGGGGAAAAAAAGAAGAGCCGCAGCTCTTGTGTGCTGCCTCCCTCCTCTCTCTCTCCCATTCCGCTTTTTCTCTGCACTATTTTTAGTCAGGTGGTGGATGGGCTCAGCTGAGAGGGTGGAAGCGGTCTTCACATTTTCCAGCGAGGCCTATCAGCTCAGTCATCTCAGCACAATGCTGCCCCTCCAACAAAGCACACACTCGTTGCCATGAGAAAGTCCAGGTCAGCACCACAATTCGCTCATTTATCCAAAAGTCTCTGATTAAATTCAGTGCTAGTTATACTCTGCCAGGGACAGATTCTTCATTTTCACCATAAGCAGGAAGGAAATGAAAGTTAAAAACGCTAGAAGACAAGGAGATGATTGTATAACAAACCAAAAAAATAAATAAATAAAATAAAAATAAAAAAAGTTACCAAGGTCTCAAAAAAGCACACTGAATCCAGTCTCCATGTTCTGACACAATTATGACAAAATAAGGACATAAGATTCCTTGAAACAAATATTTTAGGGGTTACGCATTACATCCCAATAAGACAATCACAGTTAAACAATGAATATCAGAAAGCCTCTACCATTAACTGTTCCAACTTTCCATCAAAGCTCAAGTAATCCCAATTTAGCAACTAAACACCAAATATTTAAAATGTATCAATTCAAAACACTTTAAAATGCAAAAAAAAGTTTTTTAAATAAAATCATCATGTCATTGAAATTAATATAATCTTACATAAGATGAACACTTTAAAAAATATAATCAATGGAATGTGATGTGTAATGTCAAATACAGGTTTGTGTCGTTGTAATGTCCACTGTACCAACTGAGGTCATAAGAATGATAAAAGAAAATAAAAATCTCATGTCTTGAATGTCGTTGCACAAACGTACAACAAAACTTTAAGTAGCTAGATTATTACTCATGTCTGAATGATAGAAAACAAGTGCAGAGGAGCCTCAGAATTCAAACGCCTCTTCACTTAACAATTCAGACACCGAAGGGCCATTTTTTTTACTTCGAACATCGACACCCTAAACAGAATTCTTAAGTAGTAAATATGGTGTGATCTTACAATCACAGTGCGCATAGTAGTCCAGTTAGAATTGATAAATACCAATCGCTAAAAAAAAAGGCATATGCATATTATGTAGGGTAATATTATAATATTATAAACTGCTTACAAAAATTAGGGGACACTTCAAAAATTATTACAAAGAGGATCCCACAAGAACTGCTGGACAATCAGTTCCTGTTCATGCCCATCACTGTCAGTGTGTTTTGGGAGTCTTACATGACAGTACACCCTAATAAACAGTCAATGTGTGGTACACTCTCACCCAGTTTGACATGCTCCTGTTCACCACCACGAACGCAGATGTATATCGCAGATATATGCATTATGCAGATGTATACCGTAGCAGTCTGTGGGTGCAATTTCAGACACAGCCAAGTCATGTTGTCGCTGTCCCAGTGATAAGACGTGCCGAAACTGCGTTCATCTCACTGGTTATAAAGTTTAACTTTATATTTACGTATATCATGTCTTTATATTTCATGTCATTTGGGGGTTGTTAACAGATCAATACTATTTACATTACTTCTTACAGAGAAATTCGATTCAGACTTTGAAACAAATGGCTTTCCCAAAAAAAATTAATTTGAATTCCAAGATTCTACTGTAAAAGTAAAGGTTGTACAAGGTTTTTACACATTGTAATAACTGAACAATGTAACTTAGACCAAATGAAATCCAAAAAATAAAAAAAATTTAATTATGTTCCCAGTCAAACCACATACAAACAAACAGATATTCAAAGCTCAAATAAGAAGTTAACACCTTCATTACTCGTCCATTACCAAGAGGTTCAACAGAGTTGCAGGGAATATCTTAACAAGGTAGACAAAAGTGCTTCTTTTATTGCCATAACTACTACATACAGTCACTTGAGTGTCACAAAACAAATCTCTACGCCACAATCCATGAAAAGCAGTGAAAAATGGAGTGTAGGACTTTATTTTAGTCACACTGGCATATTGCATGGTTAAATGAGAAATATCTTTCACTGACTACCCAAAATACAGATTTTATAATACCGCTGCAGTACTGGCTACCAAGTTCCAGTCCATCTTTAATTTGAAGGGCTACTTATAGTAGCCCTTCAAATTAAAGATGGACTG
>JAUZSU010189724.1:0-23815 GCA_034780255.1 Parotocinclus maculicauda
CGGTAATACCGTATACCGCCATATAATCCGAAAACGGTATTTCGGTATGAAAAATTCAATATCGCCCAACCCTAACCAGCAGCCATTTAATTGACTAGCTAAAAGAATTTCCACCCATGCTGTTAATTTATCATAATAAGGTAATTGTAAAAAGGTATGTAAAATGAATAAAGACGGGGATAGCGTGTTCATTAACTCCCAAATGTGATTGTGAAAACATTGCCTTAAGCCGTGTGAATGTGTTAGCTCTTTTCTGATGTGTTGGTAGGAAGCACTGCAGTCTTAAAAATGCTTTAAGTTGTGTAGTTTTAGCAAACTAAAATACATACATGTAAATATGTACATATAACTGGGTCCATAGTTGTTTAGTTATTTGGATAAATTCACAATCTGTTATATTAAAAACTGCTCAAAAAGGGTCTGTGAGCATTACAAATGGCAGCAGAAGAGTTTAAAAAGTTTTACAATGGTGTCCTGAAGTAGAATTAATGCATAAGACCATACTAAGACCATAGTGCTTACCCTTAGTTGCACATTGTGAATTAATGTCTCCGTTGCCAGTAATTAGTACACAGCAGTGAATATCTTGTTTGGCATTTTTAATGTTATTCATCAAATCTTTACAAATATATGATTTAAATGTTAATGTTACATTCACAATGTATTTATAAAGCTGCTACTTGTATGTGTGTTTGAAATATAAAAGGACGTTAAAGGCTACTAACAAGTCTAAAACTTTTTTTATGAGAACAAACTGTTTAACACTCTTTAGGATAAGCAGATAGGAAAACGAGGGTTCCACTCCTACCAACCCAAAGTTACAGTGGGCACAGACTATTTCAAAGTCTTTTAAAGTGTGGAGCAGAAACTTACACTGCTCACAACAATGAGGGGAGATTTCAAAATGAATACGAAGAGGATCCCACAAGAACTGCTGGACAATCTGGTCCTGTCCATGTCCCATCACTGTCAGTGTGTTTAGGCAGTCTTGGGTGACCATACGCCCGACTGCACAGTCGATGTGGGGCACTCTCGTCCAGTTTGACATGCTTCTTTTTTGCCCTATGAATATGTCACTTGCTACTCAATCACGAATCTCATTTGTGTACTCGAACAACTTTCTTTGACTTTTCATTTGCTTTTCTGATGATCTTGTTTAATGACATAATGAAACAAAATGATTCTTTTTTAACTGCTTTATATTCATTTTGAAATATCCCTAATTATTGTGAGTGTAGTGTAGTTTCCAGCCCATTTTACCATGGTAATTCGGCTAAAGAATCATGAAGAAATTATTTAAAATCTTAAACAAATCTTGTTCACTTTGCTGCAAATGATATTCAGAATGGCCTCAAATGGATTCTGACTAAAGTATATCCACCACACAGTGCTATTTCAGTTGCAGAAGCTCTCCCTCACTCTCACTAGCTTCACCCTCTCTCGTTTGCAGTCTGAGAGAAATATGATGATGATAATGGAAACACTTACAGCTTCCTACTTGTTACTGGTGCTTTCTTAACGATGTTTAATGACTTTTACATGTTTTCAATATAGGTTGATATCACTATGTCCTAATGGATTATCAGACCTCTGGCTGATTCCAGATTTATGAAGAATTCTAATGAGACCAAATGAGACCTTTGATGAAGATCTTGTGGTAATAAGCTGTGATATTTGCATTCGTAATGATACTGTAGACAAATGTAACCCTTGGAGATGACATGCACGTGATTGATGATTAATGTCACAGGATTATTGTCGCAGATTTTACAGTATACAATATATAAGTGGCATAATGCTGTTACAATTACAGTGCTGCCATAGTCGTGCCACAGTCATATAGTTTATAAATACAGTTTTACCTCTGTTCTTGTTGTTCATTTGTTGCAGACAGCTTGTTAAAAACCAAAAACGAAGAGTACAGACAAATTTTCCCCACAAGGAATAATGCAAATTAAATTATTTTGTTCCAGACCCCCAGAGAATCCACACTGTGTAAGGTATTATATGTATTAATGGAGTTGCTTTATACAGGTGCTCCTTGATGAAGGGGATATGTTTCATTATTCAGCATACATTAAATATATCATAAACCAAGGATAATTAATGTTGAGTAAATTAATGTTAATGTTTAAATTAATGAAAGTAAAAAGAAAAAGCAAAACACTATTTGTGAACTCGGGTGCTAGCATAGCTACTAATGCTAACTGCAACAGGGTTTTTGTTTCGGTTGACAGTCAGTACAACCCTTTTTAGGACCTTTGGAGACAGTACTGTGGACAAAATTATATAAAAATAATAATAATCATAGTGGAGATCTTCATTAAACAATGGCTATTGTGAAGCTGAATCACTGTGCACTGAATCATGAATCGAGTGTCGGCTGAAACATGTAGCGTAGCTCGACTCAGAAGTTTAAGGAAGTGTGCTGAGTACAGAGCAAATGACGAGAACCACATCTTTCTGGTTAAAATTAATTGAGATCACGAGGTGAGAAAATAAAAGTTTTCAAGGTGGTCAGAAACTGAGGTACCAATGTAATTGCACATAGACTTTTTATGACATTGGTAACTATTACATGCCTTGCTCTTAGAGTGACTTATGTTGATCACTACACCTAGGAAGGGTAAGATTTGTCTTGAACTTGTATACAATCTGGACTCCAAACTCCTTTGAAATGTTTTTATTTAACATTTTCCAGGTTCATGTTTGTCATCAACTCTTTTTTTTCTCAGGTCCTCATAAAGCTCATTTGTTTGTGCCATAAAAGTAGAAGGGCAAGTCTGGCTTCAATTTTAAAATGATTAATGTGATAAGAGTAATGCAAATGCAAAAAAAAATTTCTTATTCTGTATATATTGATTTATGTAGGTAGGTGAGCATGGGATTAGATTATTAGATTTGTTGGTTTAGTTATGATATAATGACCACATGACTAACTGTTGATGACTGGAGGAAAACAAATCTTGAAATTGTCACTCCATAATACAGTTTTTCACTGATCTTCATTTTAGTTGTGTTTAATATTCTTTTCACTCTGTTCCTTTTCTGGTTTCTTGACTTCTACCTTTCCAGAAAGAACATTCCTGATTAATCTTCTGTTAATGGGTCAATTTGGTCTCCCAATGAAGCTGCCAAATGCTGATCAAGTGTTAGGGGGCACCCTAAATATTTGCATAAATTAGAAAACTCCATATGCATTTCCTTTATATTCTGGTTACATTTCATACAATATGCATATATGGTAATTATACCGTTGCAGAAACCATTGTCCTAGCTGTGCTTTAGATGTGCGTGTTTGTTGTTATTTGTTGATTTTCATTAGTAAGTTGAAAATCTAATAGTCTAAATCTAAATAGTTTGGTTGTTGTGTTTGGTTTTAAAAACCATCATGAAAAAAAACATCCAGCTTATAGAAACAAGCAAACAAAAAACCCTGATATGATTTGCTTTCCAAATCGCTTATTATTGTGTATACATACTTGGAGTAACATCAGATTGTTTTCTGAATTCTGAAATGATTTCATTAACTTATCTTGTATATGGTTCTCAACTCACCTTCTTCTCTCTGAAATGTTATTTTCAATGATCACATCAAACTGCCAGCTTTAATCCAAATCTTATTGAAAGGCACACATTACTTGTAACATTTTTTGCCTCTTTTGAAGCCTGGGCAAATATGACCAATGGATTTCAAGTTTTCCCATTACCCTCCGCTCACCCCGAATCATCTTCAGCCACGCGCTGAGATGGCCATGCGGACAATCTAATAAAGCTGTAAATTTAGAGAAGCTCTGAGAGCATGTAGAATATTTCTGTCATTCTCTTGACTAATCATTTTACAGGTCATGTTCTCTGGCTTATTGAGATGATTATTTCGCCACGCTTTTATCGCCCCATTGTCTAACCTCGGTAACTCCTCAGAGCGGGCGACGACTGAACAATAAATTTTGGTGTAACAGCTCCATTTAGGGCTGTCATAAAGCTGATACTTTTGCTGGTGCTCCTTCAGTGACTTGCCATAAACAGCGCGTCTTTCAGTTTTATGCGCAGGGCGTCAGCGTTGCGTCTGCAGCCAGGGGCCGTCAGTGTCGTCTAGTTATTCTTCTGAAAGCCCAGTTTAGAGATAATATATGTCTAACTCGTTTAAAAACTGTCGTTCATAATAGCCTTCAAATGCCTTTGCTCTGTACTTTTGTATTTAGAGTTTACTTTTCTCTTAATTGGAAGAGAAACTGCTCACTCTGAAAGATTTGATATTTTAGAGAAAATGTCACCAAGTTGGCACAGTACCAGTAAAATCTAAATGTATGAATGTTAACATAGCTTAGCATATTTATTGAATGCATGCTTACATGCTTTCCTTTGTTCAAATGTTGCAAACTTGGTAAACAATAATGGCTAACATATGCCTTTAGCTTTTTACATATCTCATTATACACACACAGTTTTTCTCTCTATCACTATGAGGACTTTCCTCTGACATAATGATTACTCATATGCTACTTCAATCCCTAATGCTAACCGTAACCTTGGTAAACTAAACCAAATTCTTTCGATTTTTCACAAGAAAGTTACAGTTTTTCTACAAAAAACTCCCTAAAACAACAAGATGTCCTCACAATGTCAGTGCTTTCAGTCATTGTAGGGACATTTGGTATACCATATACTGTACACTATATATACATGGTACACAAATCCACACAGGCACATAGTGTTAAGGTTTAGCCCAGACTCTAAAAAGTTTGTGAACCCTTAAAAATGTTGTATGTTGTGGCCTTAAACAGCATATGATCTTCACAGAAGTCTTAAAAGTAGATAATGAGAACCCAGTTAATCAAATGAGACAAACACTTTATACTTGTTTATTTATATACAAAAGGAAATTAATGTACTTACTGTATGCAAAGTATTAAAACACCAATTAGAATCTTTTAATCAATAGGATGACAGTCAGTTGTATGAAGCCAAACAAAAAATGTTATATGTCCTAATCAAATCATAATGAGCACCAAATGTACAAGTTGGCCATAGGTGTAAAACACCACGGTATTGTGGGCCACCAGAAACACTATAAACAAACATACAGTAGTAACACCATAAGAAAGAACACAGCAATAACTAAGAACATTGTTACGTAGCTTACAAATAAAATTTAAACTAAAAATGTATACAGGAAAGGCAATTGTAAAGTAGGTATAATGAGTTAATAGATTAAAACTTTAAACAGAAGTTTTGCAGCAGCATCTTGTTTTACCTTTCTTTACCTATCTTGTTAGGGTCAGAGTCAGGAGACAAAGTCTGGAGCAGTAGCATTTCCAGCAGCTGACTCTTCCCACTGATGCACTGGATCTGCTAAAACATAAATTAAATGTTCAAAAGTTCATAATGAAATCCTAGCAGCATGCACCCTATTTCACGACTACTACTAAAATGATATATGAGCAGCAGACGGCACTTAGCCACTGGCAATAAACTTCTAATAGGTCGTCCCTAATGTAAAGTGCTGCCAGAGTTGCAGCATTTTATTATCACGATGCGATCCTGTGAAACCGGTGGTCTGTACTAGTTGGGTAAAGAAATTTCTGCACCTGTCTGAAGATGTTGTGAATGACATGAGGAAATATAAACATTAGACTGCTTGATGCATTTGACAGTGCTTATATCCCATGAGTTCAAGCAAAAAATCTTAAAGAAGTTTATCATTAATCATGCATCAGTCATGACACAACAGAGCTCAGGGAAATGGATAATCATCTAATGAGGATAGCTTTTGTTCAGGTACAGTCTTGAATTTTATGAGCATTGAGAATTTTTGACTGTGCCCTTGGGTTTTTCGCTTGCACTCAGTGGATTTAGTGTCCTGATGTCAGATATTCTGTTTTAAGGCATTAAGCATTGATGGCTGAAGGGATGGCTACAGGGAACGAACATAAATCTGCTTTAACGACATCACTGTGAAAGTTACTAGGCAACAAAGTAGTGCTTGATAAATTGGTTACTAATAGATATATTTTTAAAAAAACACTTTTATGAGTAAAAATTTATTACTCTTGCTATTTGTCTTGACAGCATGGCACTGTCGCCTCAGAGCATGTGTGTGTGTGTGTGTGTGTGTGTGTGCATGAGCTGTGCTTACACAAGGTAAGTTATGTCTTGGTCTTGACTTAGGCTCGACTCTAGTGTGGTCCTGATTACATCACTCTGTTGGTTATGACCTCATTGTGAAGTCCAGACTATGGTGCCTTGACAGTTCTGTAGTTCTCCAGATACACTGAGGTGGGGTAGAATAGGCGATTTTGATCTATTACAGATTTGATGAATACATCTCAGGTATTCTTGTTGAAGTTTCCCCTTTCTTTGTTTCATTAGGTTACATCAGTCAGCAGATGTTCTTCCCAAAAACCTAGGATTCTATGGTTTTGTATAAGTTTTTAAGGGTAAGCAACACATGGATATCTTTTAAGTTTACTAAGTAGGAAGGGTCCTTTGTTGCTTTGTATAGGTGAAGCATCATGGATCATAGATTTACAGTTTCTGACAGGGAAAGCATTTGGGAATGTCAAGCTTGTTCAAAAATCGAAAGTTTCCTAAAAAAAAACAAAAAACAAAAAATGTTTCAGAGACAGCTAAATATTCCTTTGTGATATACCTAATGTGCTAACTGTACAGTTTATTCAAAGACACACTAACCTTCAGAAAATACTGGACAATTGCTGGTGTTTTTTTTTTATCCTATTCAATAATGCATGCCTTACTGAAATGGAAGTGTTAAGTGATGCAGAACAAAGAAAGACAGCAAAGGCAAATTATGAGCACGAATTGGACAGCTCTTTCAAAATCATCTCCCCCTGCTCAATCTTCATTTCAGCATTTAATTGCTGAGTGCGTCCATTATTTATGCTGTGACGGACATGCTGTACCAGATGCCTGACCCCATAGGACCAACCCAGATGGGCCCAGAGTGTTCTCACAATAAACTGGTCTTTGGTATCCCAAGTGGTTCAGACCAGTATTGTGTCCAACACTGGTCTTACCCAAAACATGGACACGTTACATGTTTCTCTTCATGCACTTTGTTTGTTGTTGTGTTTGGGTCATGTACATGTCCTTTATGTATACCTACAGCCAGGCTAACCCTTGAGTCTCTGATCATTTCTACACTTAGTGTGGTCAAATAGCTTTTCCTTCTATAGTAAGCTAACATTTGTCTGACATTGCAAACCACCAACTAAAGACCATTTTCTGTAACATATGTTAGTAGGTGATATAAATCAGGCATTTAATTGGCAAAGCAGCTGAGACAGAGACTACCTAGTGTTGTGTCTTGAACAGTTGTGTTTATTGCACATATACCAATTTTGCACACATGGATGATAACACATAATGTGACTGTAGTATTTTGTAATGATTTTTTCTGATTCCTACAGCTACATTATCAATATAGGAATGTGAAATTATATTTTACTGGTGATATCTTACTGAGGATGCTGGTATCTGAAAGTGTTGAAGGAAATTAATCTCATGCACAGAACTGGCACTCATGTTTGACCACATGAGACACCATTTGCCTGGACTGAGAAAATTGTCCTGTCTCACTTCTATGAACTAACTTATCAACTCAAACCAAAGGTGCAGTCATTCTCAACAATATGGACCTTCTAGTCTCACCACACACACCAACTAGTATGCAACTTACAGATTGTTATGGCCGGCTATTTGATCACTTTGCCTCTTTAACATCCAAAATGTTTCTGGGAAACAAAGGAGTAAACATCAAGGGGTATCAGCCTACTGAAGCTATACAACCTTAGAATCTGGTAAAACTATGCAGAATTATGCAGTGAACAATCCAGAGCACTTTCCAGAGCGACTTGTACAACCGTTTAGAGACTGGCATTTGTTACCATTGTGGTTAACATCTGAACACTCCATTAGCCATTCTGTACACCAATCTCTATAATTTTTCATCTAATTTACAGTTCTGTATTGTTACTATGTCTTCTGTAATACATTTCTTACTGCTTCTGTCCTTATAAGTGTCCATTTTATAGAAATATAGAATACTGTGACCCTTTTACCTCATAAAATCTATAAATTATGTAAATAATGGAGTCTGATATAAAATTATGTTGGTGTCAGATAGTAAACCAGATTGGAGTCAGATCATAACCATAAGAACACACATCTATTCCTCGACTGCATTCTGTTTGCGTCCACTTTCTTTAACACTCTATATATGGAAATCTGCTATTTTGAAATATGAATGTTATTTTTGAAATAACATATTAATGAAATGTCATTATATAACATTTCACAAAATATGTATCTGTGGCCTTTATTTTGAAGTAAATCAGCTGAACTACAGTATGTTCAGACAGATTTGGTTCAAATACAAGATGTGTTGCCTTTTATTTAATATGCATACTGTATGTGTCATATGTTGTTGTATTCTACAATATCATCTTATTTAGCTTATGGTGTTTACAGAAGTATAACATGGAAGCAAAACTAATGTTCTATAGTGATTCTTCTAGTGATTCTAGTCATTGATTCTTATAAATATACTCAATAAATGTTGAAATATATTATGACCTTATGTTATATATTTTATAGATTAGAAAATAAGTAATTGCAGAATTGATTGATTTGTTTTAAGCATTTTCAGTTCAACTGCAAAAATTGTACGTGGTGGAAAGAATGATTTGTTTATCTGTTTGGCAGCAGGTCATGGCACCTATACTGTCTTTTGGCTTGTATTGTGTGGTTATGCAAAGATTAATATGGCGCATGGGAGCATGGGAATATGTATGACAGCACATCATCAGAAATAAAAAAAATGGGATCATGGCGAAGCTTCACTGAGCTTTCTAGCAGAGATGATAAAGTACTTACTCAGCTGTTTGACAGGAGAACTTTGAATATATGACTAAGCAAAATGACAAATTTAAGCCTCTCAAGGATAATAGACCATTAAAGGCATTTTTGGTGCTCAGGTGGCCCCTGAGCTTCTGTGAGGGTAGGGCCTCATATGTAGACACAATTGTCAGTTTGTGAGAGAATGTACATCAGGGGACCACACCTTGCAATCTCATCCAAAGCCCACTTATATTTTCACCCTTCTGGGGATAAGTGCACCCAAGTCCCTCAAGTAAAACATGCATTTTACTATTAGTTCTGAGTAAAGTGTAGATGATTCTGTACATTTAGAATGAGGATAAAATTCTGAATACTGAAGGCAACAAAGTCCAATAAAACTCTTAACCCTCGCAACAGGTAGTTCTGTTCTGTTACATTTAACAGTAGACCTTGACAAAAAGCCAAATATAGACCCCAAAATTTCAAAAATGGCAATGCAAAGGAAAAGCTTAATAATATACTTGTACTATGGGGGTACCACTAAACTACAACAATGTGTTTCAAGCAATTCCAACCTAGCCAATAAAATTCAATTAAAATTAAATGCACAAATCCACAAATAGATCACAAGCTCTTACTATTGTTTGCCCATTGTACTACATAGATGGAAACACAGGTAGTAGAAATTATAATCCAGCAAATACTGGTAGTATTACACAAGGGTATCCTGGCTTTTGCAAACTATTCCTGACCAGCTCTTACAGATCAGGGAACTACAGTCCAAACCAAGAAGATGGAAAACAAAACCCACAAGGCTGGGTTGAAATCTGAAACAAATTCAACCACAAGCTCACTTTGCAACCATGTATTAAAACCTCACCCTCAATGCCACGTGGAATCTCATGACATTGCTCAAAAACTAACCAACATAACTTACCAGAGGTGGGATATGAACTAGAGTAGCCTAGTTGACCCAGCGGGGAGCCTCCCTGTTTTGTGCCCTTCCTCTTGTTAGGTAAGGTTGGCTGTTTGTTTTGAGGGATATAGTGATGCCTTGTGGTGACAAGAGCACTTGGGCTCACATTGTTGGCAGTATACTGCTCACAAAATTTAGGGGATAATTCAAAATGAAATGTCTCACAATAAAATATCTCCTACTTTTTGTGGGCAGTGAAGGTGTATTACTTCTGGATTTCATCTTACCTTCCCTGGCTCTCAATTCCATAAATGTGCTTGCCTGTCTGCCTGTGTTCACCTCTTTAGGGTATTTTCCCTTTGTTCAAGTCTCTGAAGTTTTAGCGGCTGGGTCAGTAGTAGCACATGTCCCTGTGCGACAAAGAGTATGTACGATGTTATGACATTGTGTAATAGTGTACAAATTCATGTTAATCACTGATAATCAAATCATTCACATTACATACATGTGAATTTATCTTGGTATCTACCAAAGGAATTAATATAAATAAGATAAAAATAAATACCACAGACGTCTGAGCGTGTCTTTGGGTTTCAACTGCATAGATCTCCTAGCCTACTGTGGCTCTAGAGAGTGCAGAAACACCCAGCATCCTCAACATCTGGCCCGGCCGGATTTTCACAAGAGCTGTATAAATATTGACAGAGGTCTTCAAAGAGCCTTCTTGCTTTGATCTGCTGCCATTGTATGGCTCTGCCAAATAATCTAGCTTTGGGTGAAAAAAACATGTCATATTAACGAGTCAGAAGAGGGCAGCAAGAGTGGGTTTAGAGAGGACCAGGACCAGTCGTGGCAAGGAGCAGAACAAAGAAAGAAATCAGATTTCTGCTTGTCTGCAGTTGGGTTACCTCTCTGGGACCCTGACGCTCTAGAGTGGGGAACAGTCTTAGGACAGAAGTGACAGGTTCTGAATTTGCAACCATAGTCAATGTTTATGCAAAAGGCTTAGTCACAATAGCTTTCCTGTAGTGAAAGTTAAGGGTCATTTGCATTTACAGTATTCAGCACTTCAGCATTTCAGAGTGGCTTACAATTAAGCTTAGCAAGTTCAACGTCCCAACACTACAAATCTGGAATAACCAGTATTTAACTAAAGCTTTATTTCACAAATAAGGGCAGTTCATCAAATTAATTTACAAGAGATATGGTTTATAGAGATAAAAGGCACCAGAGTATGTGTAGGAAACATACATGAAGAACACAAAATACTTCACAAATTAAGGTTACAGCCATTACGTACAGCCATGACCTAACCCTTTAAAAAATAGCAAAAGCTAGCATATGCTGTTTGGATGTTGGTCAATCAAGACCATGTGCGTCTCATCTTCTGTGTTGGTCCAAGTTGGAGCATCCATGGTCTTGCCGATTTTTGCTATTAAAATGTGTTTACTGGCATACCAGTGTAAAAAAAAAACACTTTCTCATGTATTCTATTTTAGCAGGGAAAAGATCATGAATGTTTCAAACCTTATTTACATATATTTAATGTTGACAGAAATGCACTTATTAGCCACATCATCTTGCATAGCCCTCATCTGACCCCTTTTGGCTTCCACAACAGGCTGCTCATTCACAGTCTGGTGCAACCTTCCTGTTTATACCCTCACTCCCAGTCACTCCCTTGTCTGGGATTTTCAGTGCAGTTACTTCCTAGATAGTACTTTCCACTGTCTGTTCTTGCTGATTGTGATTGTGTATGTCTAGCATGTTCCATATTTGTTGTGTTTCCATATCATGGTCTGTGTTAGCTCTGTTCTGTGTTGTTCTGTTTCATCTTGTTGGCACTGTATCTGATCATACTAAACATTAGCTTCTTTGTCAATGCGTTATGATTTATGTGTTAATATTTCCTCTGTCATTATTTTACTGAGCTGTTGAATATTGAAGGTCACAGGTTCAGGTTCAACCATAGTGAATGTTTTGCATCTATAATGTTAGATTGTATTATTTGTAAATTGTAGCTATATAGTTCCTACCTGGCACCCGTCTGGCCCTTTTCTTTTTCTGTAGCAGGCTGCTTAATTATAACCTGGTGTCCATGCTCCTCTATATAAATCCTCCTCCCTGTTCACCTCTTTGCCAGATTATGTTACATGACTCTGTTAGTTTGTTCCTGGCCACTTGCTCCTTTTGTGTTATTGAGGCTGTTTTATGTGAAGCTTTTACCTCTGCTGCTTCTGTAATGGTTTGTCTGCTTCTGTTTTATTCACTGGTCCCTGTCTTTTGTGTTTCCTTGCTAAATATTAGTGCAGCTCTTGTTTGTATTGTTCCTTAGAACACACTGCTCACAAAAAAAAAATATTTTGTGGTATGACCTACTTAGTTAGACTTACATAGTTATTAGCCTTGAGATAGCACTCGCTGTTAGCCCCTGTGTTTGTATTAGCTTATTTTTCTGTTAGCAAGCTATCTGTTTGTGTTAGCATTTTGTCTGGATTACCATGTACCCCCTATCTGTTTACATTGGTCTCTTTCTTAGCTTAGCCACCTAGCTTCTTGGTTTACATGGTTTACACTCTACCACATCCTGTCTGCATTCTGTATCTACTATGACTATTGGTAATAATGCACTTGCATAGTCTGTCTCTTTATTTTCCAGTGTAAAAGCATCTGCCTAGTACTGTAAAAGTAAATTAATGCAAATAAATGTCTTTGAAATCTTTTCAAAACCTGTTCACAAGCACTGCACAATAGGATGTTTACAATTTCATATCAGATTTTTCCAATCTAAAAATAAAACGTCCAGCATTTGAAGTGTATGGCAGTATACACAAGGGGTGGGTTTCTTTAAAAGACTCCAATATTTATTCCTAAAGGAGTCAGTGATTTGATCTTTAATAATTGATTTGTGATTTGATCTGTTCTTTATACCCATGCTAGGTTTGCAAACACATTCCAGGAAGCATTATTCATCAATAGTTTTTTAGATGCAGTTATCGAATGACCCCAACTTCCAGTAACTCCAGTCAAGCTCTGTCTATGTACCCAAAAGAGGGCAATCATACATGACAAAAATCAAGCAAACTGCAGACAAGCCAGATTTAAACCTGGGTGTCTATAGATGTGAAGTGAGGGCACTTTCCACTGCACTTTCCAAGCTCGTCATTCCAACCCACAGCAGTTTCTGATCCAGAGATCTGAGATTTTAACAGTTTTTGTAACCATTTTTTTTCATAAACTGTTGTCTTTATATTATGTTATCAAAAGAAACCTGTCCCGAAGCAATGATATGACCCCTAAAGATTGCTGTGAAGAAGCAGTTGTAATGACAATGACAGAGGGTTATTACAGAAGCCAAAACAGGGAGATAACAAATCCAGAGAAGATAAAAAGGATTGATGCTCAGAAAGTGAATGAACAGTGCCAACCTCCAGTCACTTCCTGCACCTCTGCCCGATCCTCCCTCTGAAATCTCTCCAAGCTAATAAATCCCATTTATACCCTCATTGTGACCCTTCAATCATCCCGCAGTCACTGCTTAAAATAACAGTCGGCCAGGGAGAGAGGAAAGAGAGACTTGACACCCCGTCTATGCCGAGTTTATTAATTGTTTGAGATTATTATCTCATTACTGCATGCACAGGATTGAAGTTGGCATGGGGTTCAAATGAAATATGCAAAACGCACCCATTTTTGATTAATACAGACAGATTTGTAGGTGGTTCATCATAAAAGTGACAGGGCACATAGAAAATGATCAATTATGTGCATAAAAATGGCCTGGTATTAATAAAAAACATCCCAACTACGCTATCAGCACTGAGAAATGCAAAGCTTGGGAATCCCAGGTTAATACTTCACCTGGATACATACTGTGTAAGAGTTAGACTAAACCTTTCTCTTTCTTCTTTTCACATTTTAATGCAGAGGTAACTGTGTGACAGAATGCTAGTCCAGGAAGGTCTGGAAACTGTCATCATTATCCACCCTCCTTCAGACATTAGCATTCATTTATCCATTTGCTATCCAACCTGCAGCTGCTGGGACCCAAATCCGGGTCACTGTGGTGGTGGGATAATGTTTTAAAGTTCATGACAAGCTAAGCTGAGCATCTGGACTGTGGTATATTAGCAGTGAGTGTATTAACCAAAAGTTTCAGGGTTCAATCCCAACACTGACAAATTGTCTCTGTCAGGACCTCAAGCAACGGCTGTCTTTGTAAACCAAGGCTGCACAATTCCTGGAGTCCAGCATAGTTTGATGATCTCCTTGCACAAGACACATGATTCAATTGCCCAGTTAATCATCATGTTTGATAAATTTGGTGGAGACAGAAAGTGCTGTCTGTGCTAGACTTTAGCTTTATTCGACCCTTATTAGACCCTTACTCTGAACATCAGATTTGCTTGTGTTGGTTTCTATTCTTCTGCTTAGTTTATATATACCGTACAATCAATCAGGCCATTTGATCAGATACACCCAACATGTGACATTGTAATATTAAAAAAAAAAAAGATCTTGATATTTTCTAAGATTTACTGATTAAAGTAAATTATACTAAATCTAACAACATAGACTGCGAGTCTGGTGGTGTCTGTATTTTGTCTCTTGGACCTAATTGTTCTCTCATTTTTAGCTAGAGTTTGGTATTTTAAGGTAGAATGCTAGTTAGTCCATCCAGACTACAAGATAGTGACATAATAATGTTAGCTCAAGCATTGTTAAAACAACAATTATAAGATATCGTTGATAATACATATCGCATACCCCTATTTTGTAGGTATACAGTTATAGAAATATTTTGAAGCACCACCCTCAATTCGACACATGGTCATGCTTCCAGACTCCACTAAAATTTATTGTGACCACCAAGCTACAATTTTATTATTGATCAAAACAAGGGACACGTTACAAATAATTATTATACGTGACATGCATTATGTATCTTTACCGAGCAGCATTTCATTTGCCTACCTGCCCCCCTGCAATTAACAATCCACCCACCGCCACTACCACCACCCCGACACATACACATGAACAGACTGCATATTCTGTAAAAACAAACCATGCATGCTAAAAGTATTTATTAATTAAATAATTAATGTAATCATTGGCTATATCTTTGAGCTAACAAGCTGCACTAATTAAACGCTCACACTAGGGCAGTGAAGAGAACACAAAACGCGTGTCAGTGTTATTTGAAAGATGGACACAGGGAAAACATGCTCTACTGGAGTCCAGAGATGAGGATTTCCATGCCTGCGATGTGACAGCACATAGTACAGACATAGACATTGGACCTCTTGGCTATTATTGCCTGTTGCATTTCCAGTGGTGCCTTAAAGGAAGAATTCAGATACATCAAATTACATAACTCTGTGGTTCTTTTGCTCCTGTGACCCTCATGTAAAGAAGTAGCCAGACATGTTCCAGCTAGTACCCTGCTGTGATGTTAGCTCTTTTATGTAGAAGCATGATAAAAGGTCTATTAATTTATGTAATTAAAATAAATGACTCACTGTTGGCCCGCATTAAATTCAGTTACCGGCTCTAGAGCTTGCAGTATATACATATAGTGGCTCATTAAACGCATTCATCCTTTTTTCTCTCTCCCTCTCTCTTGCTCTCAAACCATTTGTGAACATGTGCTCACTGCTTGGAGACACCATCTCCATTCCACCACAACAGACTGTAATTCACAGGCATAATAAGGCAGATTGTGGCAGTGCTGGGAAGCATCCAGGAGAGACAGATATGGGTCAAAGCAGTTAGCCCGTCATGGAGGGGATATCACAGAAGGGGGAGCTGACAGATCCAATCCCAGAAGAGTCCGCTGATTGACAGCCGTTCAGCTTCCAGCTCAGTGTGCATGTGGGCAGCTGATTCTCAGATCTCTCTTACAGAGAGGAGCTGGCACAGGTTCCCTTACTCATCTGCTGTTTCTACAACCCAAAAAAAAACCATGGTGCTTTCACTAAAGTCACACTTGTTCTAATAATAAGGACAGGTTAAGCTTTTACAGTGAAGGAAAATATGCAAAGAGAACAGAGGCAGGTGTGATGAAATGCAATGGAAGATGAATATATAAGTAGAATTCAAACCACTCAAACATTCTGTATAGCTAAAAAATATCTATACATAATTATAAAATCATTTGCGCATCCCAGCTTGTGAACTGTGTCCACATAGTCATAATAGTTAAGGAATCTAAAATCCTTTCCTGTGTTTCCCCACATAATTCAGCATTTGCATTTTCTTTTCAAAATAAAAAACGCAATCAGTTGGAGTTTATTATAGTATTTTAATATTATAATATTGTAATAGCATCTTGTTTGTTTTGAACACATGGTGGGGGGCAGCACGGTGGTTCGGTGGGTAGCACCGCTGCCTCACAGCAAGAAGGTCCTGAGTTCAATCCCAGGGCGGTCTTGGTCCTTTATGTATGGAGTCTGCATGTCCTCCCCGTGTCTGTGTGGGTTTACTCTGGGTACTCTGGTTTCCTTCCACAGTCCAAAGCCATGCATGTTAGGTTCATTGATGTCTCTAAAGTGGCCCTTACTGTGTGTGTGGGCCCTACAATGGATTGGCGTCCCATCTAGGGCTGTTCCTGCTCTTGCGCCCAGAGTTGCCGGTGGGCACCGGCTGTCCCGCGACCCGTGTGGATTAAGCGGAAGATAATGAATTAATAAATGAATAAATTAACACATGGGGTTGTCTTGGTTGCAATCTTTGGGTCTTAGATCCCATTAACTAAGGATTGCTATATCCATGAATTTGTGGATTTTACATAAACAACCACCATTTACACAAAAATATGGTCATGTTAGCAACTCTATAGAATTATTGTGTATGTGTATATTTATGTTTTTTCCATATCAACCTATTTCTTTGTAGATCTTTCTCATATGAAGTCATAGCCATACTAAAAGATTTAATAGTTTATCTTCTTACCTGCTTAATCCTGGATGGGGTTGTGGGACAACCGACGCCTTCCTGACAGCATGGGGCGCAAGGCAAGAACAACCCTAGACAAGTAGCCAATTATTCATAGTGCACTCACATTCACACACCAGGGCCACTTTTGTGTAATCAATTAACATAAAGCATTTATTTGGGCTGTGGGAGAAAATTGGAACACCTAGAGTAAACCAACGTATACATGGGGGAACCAGGCCCCACATGGGATCAAAGCCAATGCTTCTCACTGAGCCACTGTGCTACCCACATGCAAAGCTTTTTTTCAAAAATAGCCAAACAAAGAAATTTGGCTGTACACTTAGTTTTGGTGTTGTCTAATGGTACCAGGGTTGTAATCAATAGACCAATTGACCTAATATAATGATTCTGCACTTTAGGCAGTTTAAAGAAAGTGAAGTACAGGATTTATAGTTAGCTAGATGAAAATGGCAAATAGTCCATTAGGATACAGCAATTTCATGCTCAATATGTTCTGATTCTGTAACTGAACCAAGACTGTTGGTAGCCATTATACCACTAGTTGCTGATGGATAGATACATGTTTAATGGAAACAAATGTTGAGATACGAAAATAAATTATATCTCATCATATCTCTAAAATAAATTTACCTGGGTGTATAAAAAAGAATTGCAGACACAATGATGATGCTACTGATCTCTTAAGAGATATTTTGTTTCAGGTTCTGAATCAGTTCTTAGTTAATATTATGAGGATGTTTTGGTGACTCATGCAGTGGCAATCAACCATGAAGACTCTTAGCTATTCTCCCAGGCCTGGTTCTGCACCACATGCCCAGTAGGGAAGGGAGAAGGTCCTTGATGGAATTCTCTGTTTAGTGCACAACCCTGGACAGTACTTTTTCTGCTCTGTTGCATTTCCATATAAGTCTCTTAGTGTGTACCTTGACCCTGTAGACCCTGATGACCCTGAGTAATCTTCCTCAGAGATCAGCCCCAGCACAGCTATGTCATCTGCAAATCTCATAAAATTGTTAGAGCTACCTGAACACAGTTAGAGTTTGAGGAAGTATTAGTTGGCAGGGTTGGGGAACCTGGGAACTCAACCTGACTGACTGCTGGCAGTCTATTAAGAAGTGTCTAGTCAACAGACACAAGTGGACCGGTTACCACCTGGCAGTTAGCAGGATCCTAGTGTACTGTATCTACTGCAGTGTCCAAAAATTACTAGTGTAAAGTGAAGTAGATCTGTTGGCTCTGTAAGCTTAATGGTGTTGATTTAAATTTAGTGGGAGGGCAGACTTGTTGTACCAAACTTAGCCGGGCACTTTATAATTATTGGTACGAGAGTGACAGGATTGTAATCACTGGGGCTGCTTTCTTAGAGTCCAGAGCTATGGTTGAGCCTTTCAGATGTTCTGCAACAGCGCACAACTAACTGAGTGACTTTATTAAGACTCTATGAAGGCTTGAAGGCTTTTCTCAGACTTCAGGTCTGAGAGCATACATTGATCATTAAAATCCCAGATGTGCTTGCTGAGCGTGACAGTGTCTCCACATCTCTAATTGTGAACAGGACAGTTCAATACAGTTATAGTTTGGTGAATGCTAGCTAATGTGATTGGATATATCTCCCCCAAAATACAATTTCTATTGTTGACTTTCTTCCATAGCTGCTCTTGTCAAAAATTTCTCAATAGTTTGACAATAGTTTTTGGTTTGGAATACTTATTGTTATCCTGTTTGGTTTGGCTGATGGCACACTAAAACAACCGCATTTTGAATTTGACTTGAATAGGACCTGGGAATTTACTAGACTTTTTCATCTTGATTTGGGACTTGACTTGAAACTTACTTGTTACTTGCAACTTAATGACTTTTTCTCACCCGTGGTAAATTCTCCTGGCATGTGAAAGCTTGGCGTCCTACTACGAGGCATTCCAGATCTGGGGAGCAGTAAGTGTCAATAATGTGTGAGTTTGTGCATCAGATATTGCGACTATAAATATAAAGTGTAGATCCAAAGTAAGCTAGCCAACAAACTATGGTTGATATTGGAAACGGTTTTCCAAACTGGAATAAATGTAAGTTTTCTAATTTGCTTCATCTCTTGAACTGTCAATTTAACTACTTCTTCTCTTTGTACTTATGCACAGTGTTCCTTTTCCAACTTCAAACTTGAATATATCTTTCACATTCATTTTGCTTCTCCAACAGCTTTCTGCTTTCAGCTGTAATACCTTTAATTTAACTCTCTTTATTTGTTAATTTCTTTCTCTCATTGACTACCCCCTCTGTTTTCGGTTTATCAAACTTATTTAGATGTCTTAGATTTTACATCTCCATCTAAAACTATGTCACAACAGAAAGACAAACAATTACTATTTACCACCTGCCATTGTAAAAGAACAAATAAGGAAAAAAAGAATTCAATTCTGTTTTGCCCAATATCATGCCAGGGTAAGCCATGTTAAAATATACCTCTTTTTCTTCTACAGTGCTTCAGCAATGACATGTGAACCCACTTCTCCAAAGTGGTACTGGTGGTTCCATGAACCCCTTTACAGATCTTTTAATGGTTGGTATAAAGTAGCAGAGCTGTCCTGTCACTTTGAGCTCAAGGCCACCATTTACCTCAGAGAGTTCAAGGAATAAACACAGTTACCATATTGCCGGCAAAATACAGTATGTTAGCTATTTTATTATATAAAAAGTTAATTGCAGGGTGCAATTTTATTGTTATTTATAACTACTAATGCATTCCTTTACTAAGACAATATGTAGCCTATTGGGATCAGAAACTGAAATTAATGGAGGGCTAGTAGAGAAAATAATTGTGCTTAGAATAATATACTCACCTGCCACCTATGACGGCAACGTACCCAATGGCATATAATACGTCCTCAAACTCTGTTAAAATAAAAAAATAAAAAAACTTGAGAATTGTCTGTCTGAACTGACTGGTATTTTTGCCACTGCTAGTAGACCCCCAATACTTCAATTTCCTTTGACACACCTGCAAACCCCCTTAAACATTCAAAGTGACTCACCTTTACCTGGGGAGTATATGACCAATAGTTTCTGACTCTACAAGGGAGATGTATATTAATGTTGACACTAAGCATACAATATATTTAAAAACCTAGTAATGCTGCATTATCTATTGGTCTCATATGTACACAAAATAAACTATGACAGCTGTGCTGAGAATGGTCCATCATCCAGGTGGCCTTCTGTTGTCCCTTTGATATATAAACAGGGCAGAGCTGGCTGTTTAAAACTAGTCAGTAATTGTGTGCTGACAGTGGAGGCCAAAAGAGTACTGGTGAAAATGCTTGCTTTGATCTTTGAAGAAAAGGATTCATAATGCCCCAAGTTTATAACCTAAATGACATCTTAAAGCTTGGTTAAGCAATATTTTAGAATGAATATCAATCTCATTTTTTGGGGAATTGAAAGTTAGTTGTCTTTTTTATTTATTAAATGAGGGGTCACGACTTTTCACTTTAATACAGTATATTAGACGTAGGCGCTTCTCGCCAGGACAGGGGTTGAGCTGTGGCTGGTTAAGGTTGAAGAGTACAAGTGTTTTCTCACAAAATGAGGTTTTTGGAGAAAGAATTTCAGAGGTCTTACTTTTGAAAGGGTGTTGATTTTTTTACTTCAACTGCCCATGGCTCAGTGTGTACCCTGGCAAGAAGCACCTGCTTTTGCCAGAGCCCCTAACATATATTAATAAACAAATTCAACATAACACTTAATGCGTTATGTCTATTATTTTATACAACAATGTGTTATATTCAAGAAAATACAAAGAAACAATAAAATAAAAATAAAAAATAGAAGCAGTTTCATTACCAGTCAAACCTTTGGCCTCACTTATATGTGGTGGTTAAGCAGCAATTCTGTTTATCTTTCTGAGATCCAAACTTAAACAACAATACAACTTTTTCCACCTTCTCTGGTTGTGCTGATATGTATTGAACTATTCTTTGTAAATGACCTGCAAGACATCCAGATACATAATTACACAAACAACACAACTTTATGTCTGCAGATACCAATGAGAATTTTTTGCATTGGATCATGATGTAAATCAAGGACAAGAGAGTATGCTGTGGAGAACCTGCAAATAAACCAAGACCATAAGCAGTGTGCAATTTGTAGCAAATTTTTTTTCACATTCAGGGGAGTTCACTTGTGCTAGTGATTGTCAGGAAAGACAGAGGCTATTTCCAGCCCTTGAAAGGCAATAACACCAGCCCTCTTTACTGAGAGTAGAAGCAGGGGAACAACACGAGGGGTTTTAAGAGACACAGACAGCAATGACACGAGGCTTAATTAGGGAGTACATGCTCCGGAACAGAGCTGCAGCCAGAGAGAGGGCCAATGACACAGTTTTAATGTACATCACAGCTGTAGTGGACAACGATATATAGAGCTGGATGGACTATCAGGCCACAGGTGTTTTCATGGTGTAAAGTACATATGAAAGAATGGGATACATATTGTGGTGTTCATTTTCTAGTGACACTGGTGTGTCAATTTCTGGTATTGCTGCAGTTTTTAAACATGGTGTTCACTCACTATTACCATATTACTTCATCTAGATCTCAAGTCAGAGTAAGTAAGTAAGTAAAATTTATTTATATAGTACTTCTCCCAGACAGTAGTCACAAAGTGCCTTACAAACAACAAAATCGAACCATAAAATGTACAAATTCTGATCTGATCTGAAGAGCTGATCTGTTGTTGCAGAGCTTTTGCTAAGCAACCTCTTATCATTCATCAGTTATGCTGCCTATAGGATCCTGGTGGCTGGACATTTTTGGTTGAAAAAATCTCCAGCATATATATATATCACAGAGAAAGAGAGAGATACTGTATTTATTTAAATATGTATCAGCATACGAGTTTGAGTTTAAGAATGAGAGCATATGAACATATGAATTCCAGCATTACTAGTATTTGCAGCGACAGCATGGGTTCAAGCTGGCATGGACTCCACAAGTGTTGTGCAAAATCTGATGCTCCATTTTATCCAGTATAATTTTGCAATATTCAAAAGAATGTCTTCCGATGTTACTGAATGCATGGATTTCTCTATCTTCAAGTGCCCCCATAAATGCTTGATGTGGTTAGGTCAGTTGACTGTGAAGGATATATATTAGCTCTTTTTTATTCCTATCCTTACCAGCAACTTTCCATTAATTCTGTTTGATGTGAAACTTTTAAATTAGCTCAGTGAAGAGTGAAGATAAATTGCTTCTTTATGACACATATCCGTGTTGGATCTTTTAATGCACTTGCTTTTGACAAATCCCCTTTGGCTGAAAAGTTACAAAGATAGTTACAAACTTCCTAAAGTGTTTGGCAGGTATGTAAATTGTTGACAGGTGCCATGAGATGTAATGTTAACTAAGTACCACTTTAGTAATTATAAAACTTAATTCATCTTTACTGCACTGAGGGAAGAGATTGTAATAAAACAATGCACTGAATGAGAATTAGTGCTCGCAACATGTACACATACTATTAAATAAATACACATAAAAACACAGTACAATGCAAATGACATTTTTGATTGGTGGATCACTTTTCTAATTTTTTATCACTTTTTTTACACTCCCAAAGCAAGCATAAACCTTCTCCATTTTCGCAGTTCCTGTTCACCAGTATTAACTTGCAATCAACCATAAAATTATCATATTTAAATATTTGTATATTGTATAAGAAACAAATACTGGGACAGCTAGTGGATATAGAGCTATCTAAATTACCTTAATCCATAAATATATAGCCAGTAAATGAAATTGGTTGTAAATACCTGGACAGCTAAATAACAATGAAACCTATGATTATGGAAAACTGAAAGACAAATAGCCATAAAGATATGAGTAGCTCTTTTAAATTCCGTAGAACCCAGGCTTGGAATTGCCATAGAGCCATCAATACTGTGACAGATAAATGATCTTTGACCATAAATATCTGGACAGTTTATGACCCTTAGCTATAACTATCTCAACAGGATCATAGATGCTATACCCAAATAGTGTGCTTAGGCATTTCTAGGTTATCCAATGCACAAAAAAGTATACTGTTGGCACATTATATGTTGTTGCTATATGAACTGAATGATCTGGAATAATTAGAACTCTTTCTAGTTTTCTTTATTCTTTGTTAGGCCTTGTGAGTAATTAACAATGCTGAACATCCTCAGATCAACAAAACAATCTGGAAATTATTTCTGTGTTGTATATAAAAGTAATCTTGTTTTCTGTTGCTACAGGCACATCATTCCACTAGACATACAGACTTTTTTAACTATTCTGAGCTGTCCTGTGGGAGCAGTGGTGCTTCGTGTTTGTGCTTCTGCTTGTGTTTAGTCAAGCTCATTAAAAACCTTAAAACTTGCTTAATATTTGTTTGAATCTGGATTTGATACTTTTGTTTGAAACTTGATATGGAACTCAATTTGTCTTGCTCTTTGCTTCGCACACTCAATTATGTCGCTCATTTTGCTTCAGCTCTTGTTCAATTGTTTTCGATTTTGCATACTTGTGGTTCTGATTACTGACCTGCACATTCTAATTATTTATTTTCATACCTTGGATTTCTGACATTGGTTGTACATGGAATTCCTTTGCTATTTATGGGGTTGTGTGCTGATATGCATTGTTGGGTAATTTCTCTTCTTTGCTTTATGCTTTTCAGTTCCCAATCCAAAATGGAATCCCAACCCAAAACAATTTTTGTTTGTTTATTCGATGTAACAGTTCCTCAGGTTGAATTTTAAAATAATCATTATTTGTTATAGTGGCAGCAAAATGTTTCAGAATTTGAATAGTGTATTAGTGGGTCAGGTAGCAGGATACTGGGGTTAAAGTACCCCCAATACTGTAATATAAAAGGATCAGCTAGCTGGAATTTAGACATTTGAATATAGAGTTTAACAAATATTATATATAATAATACTTTATACAGTGCATCCGGAAAGTATTAACAGCGCTTCACTTTTTACATATAAGTTACAGCCTTATTCCAAATTGTATTAAATTAATCTCTTTTCTCAAAATTCTACACAAAATACCCCATTATGACCAT
>JAUZSU010189725.1:0-12137 GCA_034780255.1 Parotocinclus maculicauda
TGTGAGGTCTTATATAGACAGGTGTGTGCCTTTCCTAATCAAGTCCAATCAGTTCAATGAAACACAGCTGGACTCCAATGAAGGAATAAAACCATCTCAAGAAGGATTAGAAGAAATGGACAGCTTGTGAGTTAAATATGAGTGTCACAGGAAAGGGTCTGAATACTTATGAACATGTTTTTCAGTTAAAAAAAAAATAAATTCCAAAAGATTATATGTCTGTTTTTTTTGTCAAGATGGGATGATGGGATGCTGAGTGAATGCAAATGGATGCAATGAAACAAAGAGAGAAAAATGTAAAGGGGTCTGAATACTTTCGGTACCCACTATATATATATATATATATATATATAAAATTATCCATCCATTATGTTCCGCTTAATCCACACGGGGTTGCGGGCCAGCCAGTGCCCACCCGGCAACTCTGGGCACAAGGTTCAGGAACAACCCTATATATATATACTCTGTATATGTATATACACTCAGTATACTCAAGTTTACATACTCTGGCATAATTTGTAATTTTTTGGCCTTTTTTAAGAGAATATGAATGATAATTCAAAAACCTGTTTTTTTATTCATGGTTAGTGGTTTGGTGAAGCAATTTATTAGCAAACAATTGTGTTTGTTCTTTTAAAATCATAATGACAACAGAAACTATCCAAATCACCCTGATTTAAAGTTTAATCTTCAGAAAGTGTTGCACCCTCCCCCCTTACATATAAAATTGAGAGGTACATTAGAGTTTGTTAGGGTTTTTGATCAAGATGGTGAGTGCTTCAAGTATTTATGTACCAAATGTCCTGCTCTTTCACTCAACTTCAACTTCTTATCACCCTTGATATTAAACTTTATAACCTTAAAAAACATTTCTCATTTGAAATTTTAAATTATATATTTCTTTAGCTCCATATAAGGAATCAACACCTTTCATTTGGGTAAATTTAGCAAAAATAATTAGGTCAGCAGAATTAATACGAAGAGGATCCCACAAGAACTGCTGGCAATCTGATCCTGTCCATGCCCCATCACTGTCAGTGTGTTTTGGCAGTCTTGGTTGACCATACACCCTACTGAACAGTCAATTTGGCTCTCTTATCCAGTTTAACATGCTCCTGTTTCACCCCCATGAATATGCCATTTACTACTCAAGCACAATAATTGAGTTTGCATGTCATGCTTTTCATTTTCTTTTCTGATGGTTTTGTTCAATGAAATGAAATCAAATGCTACGTTTTTTAATCACTTCATATTGATTTTGAAATATCCCCTAATTTTAGTGAGCAGTGTAGATCTACTATAACAATCTGAACATGATGGCAAACATTCCTCTAGTATTGCCACACTCTTTTCATAGGTCATTCTTTCATACTCTGAAATGCAAATTGGTTTAATACTAGCCAAATGTACCACATTAATCATGACTTTATGCAGGTAAAGCTAGCACATACCACACAACATCATCTAGTCGATCAGCCAAATGCTAATAAACAACAAACTTACAATTTATGTCTATGTAACTGAACATTAATATTAAAGAGCTTCCAACTCATGACAAAGGATGAGTACTGTACCAACATGAATCATAAGATACAACTGTTAAAGCATAAAAATGTAGACATTAATCAGCATACATTGTGGAACACCAAAGTTTATCTGAGTGCATGTGAGCAGAACTGGAAAGCCAATAAATATTTTTTTACTAATTTGTTTTACTAAATTGCACCTTGAGTTTAGATGGCAAATTCTTTTTATCCTGGAAGTCTGGAGTGCTCTCCAAAGTGATGTGAAAACATAATATTTAATGAAAAAGGAAAAACTTTAACTAGTATATGTATTTTGGCTTCCAATCAGCCATGCAAAAAAAGATTAAGCACAGGAATAAAAAACAGCTTGTTGCAATTTAGCACCACAAAAAAACAACTTAGGCTTTCCAACAGAACAAGAGGAACCAAAGGCACCGTCCAACAGCAGCACATTGGTCCAAGAACTCTTTATCAGAAGTACTGTGATTTCCACTCAGCTGAGGACTCATTTCCTGCCAGCTCTGAGGTGGGAAGAATATAAGAGATATCAGGCAGTTTTTTGGGGGTGAGTGTATTAAGGAAATAGAGAGTTTATATAATATTAAAGTGGGTGCCTGTCAGCATGTAGTGTAAATCAACTTCTGTATTTGTTTAGGTATGTGTTTAACAGGTTTGATTTACACGGACATACTCAGACAGCAACATCTAAAGAAACATGTTCCATTGAGGCAAATGTAACCCAGGCAGATGTAAACCCTCAGGTGGCAATTTTTAAAATGTATTATACCAGGGCAAACCCTAACTTTCACCTTGTGAGATCTGGCTCTGGCGAGTCGCTAATTTATGTACTCTGTGCCAATGGATTAGACCTAGATTAGGTAGTTCATATTTCTGAAAACAGCTATTATGTTTCTTATTAATAGGTACATCTTTTCATAGCCTGTTGTCTGTTGTATTTACGTATTTAGCATTTAGAGAATTAGAAATGTTTTTGTTATCATCCAACCCTACTAAACCTACAAGCCAATACAAATGTCATATTTGAAGTACATGTGAAATGTGTAGTATAACTGCTATGTTAAAATACAAAACTTAAGACAGAACATCAGCATACAGAGCTAACATAAAATCTCTTCTCATCATACAGACAGACTGGGTCAAAACCAAAAAGCACTTAAATTCAATGAGAATGGAGAACTAATGGGAACATTTTTGAATTACAGCCTACATTTGCAAAAGGAAAATATTAGAGACCACTTCAAGTTTTCTTCCTTTTTTTTCTCAACTTACGTAAATGTATGGCAGCATTTTTATGACAATATCCCATGAATTCCAACACATACACACCTGCTTCAAATTAATGAGTTACTAATTAGATGATCACGTGAACCAAACTCTATTTATGAATGAACCAAAAACATGAAACCTGTGATTGAAATATTGATTTGTGAACTTTGTTAGGTTAAAAAATTAGTATTTTTGTTTAAATATGAATATAAACGTTTCTTCTTTGGATTGTTATTTGGATTATTACCATTATAGATCAACGAAGGTCTAAAAACACAGCATCTTTACTGCTATTATAAATACTCTGTTAGTGCTATTGTTTCTTTTTGTCAGTAATATATAGAATAACACAAAAATGTTTTTCAACAAATAAATTTCACTCAACAAATAAAATAAAACCAGAAAAAAAAAACAATTTTGCTGTGGTCTGTTCATTTATTCCAGAGCTGAATACTAACCCCCCCACCCCAATTTGGAACAAGTGGCCATGGAATGTGCAGGAGCAAGTGAGTGCACATCATTTAGATTTCTCTGAAGAAAGTTTCTCTAAACAGAGTAAGCTCTGTTTAGGTATCTTTTCGGGTTTTGATAGAAGTATACAGTATATTAACAACAAAGGCAGCCGACAGAATCATTTTGCACATTACACACAAAATTCCAAATGAGATATTTCGCAAATGAAGTTCAATACAACCAGACACAGTCTACGCATACATACACAATACAGCATTTTGGCAGAGTATATGTCAGTAGTACACTAACATACAATTACTTTGTGTACACCCGGCACACATATATCACTAGCCTAACACTAACACCTAACTCTAACCCCCCGCTTTAACAGTTACTTATCTTCTGGAAAAGCTTTCACTAAATTCAGAAACATGATGTAGGGATTTGCTTCCATTCGGTCAAAACACCAACGAAGAGTCTAAACCCTGATGTTGGGCTGTAGCAATCGACCCGTAGTAGGCAATCCAGCTAATGCCAAAAATGCCGAAAAGGTTTGAAAAGGGCTCAGTTCAGTCTTTCACACCAATCAAACTTTAAAGGATAATGCTGGGCTGAAATAGTACAGAAAATTTGGAAAAACTAAATTCTTATTTAATTACTTGTGACTTTCCTGCATTGCCCATATTATTAAAACTTGCACTGTCATGGTAACATTGTTCATACAGTAATGCTAACCTAGACCAGACCCAATATCAGATGCTTGATCTCGGTGTAACACAGAATTTGCAGATAATCTGGAGGCGCAATAAGGGTTCAATCAATGGAATAGCAGCAAGTGGGCACACTGTAATGGTCTGCAAGGTCACTAAGAACCCAGGGTAACTTCTATGCAACCAAAGAACTGTTTAACCAACAATGGCGTGTCTATTGGCCGCTTTATATATATATATATATATATATATATGCTCTAAAAATAATGGGAACACTTGTAACTCCAAAACTTGTGAGTTTATGACACTTTTTGTTTTAAAGATAAATGTTATGTTTGAAGAAGGGTAGCGGTGGTGCAGTGGTTTTCCCCGTGTCTGTGAGGTTTTCCTTAAGACGTGTATTAGGTTAATTGGTGTTTCCAAAGTGCCTTTACTATTTAAGTTTGTTTCTTTGCTTGTGTTAGTGTGTCCTAAGATGGATTGGTGAAACATTGTGGTGGTAGTATCATGGTTATTGCATGCTTTGCTACAACTTGGTCAAGACAACAATATATTCTGAATGATCAGATCATCTGTCAGTTAACAGACTCTTAATAGAAAATGGATAATTCAGTAGGACAACAACCCTAAACCTAGACACAAGCTGTTCTATCAAAAATGCTTAAAGAAGAATAAAGTCAGTGCTTAGGAATGCCCAAGTCGATGCGTGTAAAATGTATTATCATATTATCATCATCATGACAGAAGTCAAAAGCTTAACACCATTAACAAAATTAACCAAATGACTGTAATAAACATTTTTTGTAATAAAAAGTATTTTTTTCCACAGAGTTCTCCTTTATATGCAGATTATTTGCATATAGTCAGTGCCACTGCTCTTTTAAGCTCAAAGTTGGAGACAAACATTTTCACTCATTGTATTTTAAGATCCAAAATCACTAAGCGGTACATGTTTAGAACCAGTGTGGGATACAAGTTTTTGAGGTGCAAAAACTGGTGTATTTAGAGTAGCAACTATTCAATCTCAGGACAGACAGGACATGTCATTTCAGTATAACAGCTATGGTACAATGAACAGGAACGTCAAATTGAGAATGCAGCTGCCATATAATGAGAAGATTTGACAGGATGGAATTGATCCAGAGGTTGTGCATAGTCAAAAAAAAAAATAAAGCAGAGTTCAAGACCATGAGGGAGAGACAAGTGAAGAGGGATAGGGGTGGAAAGAGCTGGAATAAATGAGGAGGAATGTGGGAGGGTGTTCAGTCCTTTCCTAACATCTTATGAACAACAGAAATCGTACCTATTAAACAGTAGCTATTAGGGAGCAGCTGTTTGGAGATTGTAGCTTTACCTATTCATTAGAGTTCATAAGAGGGGCATACATGCGCAATGTTAGATAAATACACACTTAGACTGTTATGGTGTCTATTGCTGATCACTGTTCTTCTAAACGTACCACGTCAACACAATTGTGAGGACGAATGTTACTGTTTTGACTGTGTTATTCAGAAAACGTTTAGTTTGCATATAAATCATGGTTTAATGATATGGTGTTTAGTAAAATTCTATGTTGTGATTGTTTACAGAGGGGGAAAGTGAGAAAGAACAAGAAAGGACCCCTAAATGCTGGTAGATCACGTCAAACTACAAGCGACTAAAAGGGATGAGCTTGATCAAATCAACGCATGACCCTACATTACAGTTACCAGATTTTTTAGGGTTATGTTTTGTGGTTTCTTTCGGTTGGGGGAGGGGTGGAGGGGTTTATAATGGCTGGTTTAGAACTTACAGTGAAGTGGAAACAGCAGCAAAAGTAAAAGTCAACTATGAATACAATCAAAATAAATATTTATCATTCAGAGTACAAAGCTACTGGATCCTTATGCCATGAGATAGTATAGGCAATGTGTTAAACCAAACATTGTTAATTAGGCAGTACAGCTTATCAATATGTCACTGGACATGTGAACTCTGCCATGGTGAACTCTGGCTTTCTATTATGCCTTACAAATGCCATCATTTAACAACTAAGGCACTTGCCAACTATGAACATAGCAACAATGCTCTTCAAATATAAAACATCCCGACTCAGTTTGTCTAGATTGCCTATCATTATTCTTCAATGAAACAGTCTTTAAAGGTTTATTAAAATATCCACTGTATATTTAAATTATAACTAATGCTTTTATCTTTACTACACAGCCTAATATAGATGTAAGTGATGATGGAAGGTGTTCAGACCTGGCCACAATTTAATTAGATATACCCTTGTTTTAGCAATGGAATAATAACCATATATATTTATTTGCCAGTCACTTTACTATAATATAGCCAGAAAATACAGAGAAAATGCATGCAGTATTTAAAAAAGCAGCTTTTAAACAACTTTTAAATAATTACATACATAAATTCCTTTGTTAGGATAATTAAATTTGCTGGTCAAAAATTAGTCACTTGTGACTGTAATATGCATGATAGCATGTAATACCTCTATGAGCATGAATAACAGCTGTAATTTGGTATGGACTGGACAAGTTTCAGGATAAAGGCGACAATAATGTTCAGCCAGTCTTGCGTCATAGAATTTTGCAGTTCAGCCAGATTTTGTGGATGTCTTCCTTTGTGTCTAGGTGTTTGCAGCCCTGTGATTGCGAGAATTGTAATCTTGAATAGGGATGTTCTGAGCAAAGTGCAAAACCTTTTTGTCCAGTAGCTCAATTGTAGTTTCAAATTCAGCTTTAACCAAAGGACCCATTTCTCTGAATTAAAACTCCTGTCAGCTTGAACCACACCTTGCATGCAGTCCTCATTGAAGGATTCCTAAGGTCTTCAGGATTAATACGATGCTTTAATATGATGCCCCTGTAACTTTGTGAGCACAAATGAGGAAATGACTCTGCTCCATATACTCATGGTTCGCAGGTTGGTGTTCTTTCAGACTTTGGTTGTGAAGGACCAGTTTTGGTATTGTTCATTGTTCATTGTTCATTGTCTTGTGTATTTATAGTATATTGTTTTGCGTATTTATTATATATTGCACTACGCCATTACACATGCTACTGCACACGTGCACTTATGTTGTATTGTGTAGTAGTTTTATGTTTTATGTAGCACCTTGGTAATGGAGGGACGTAATTTCGTTTTACTGTGTACTCTATACCACAGTATATGGTTGAAATGACATTAAAAACCACTTGACTTAACTGCAAATGCAATCACTACTTTTTGCCAAATATTAGCATCAGCTTTGCGACCTATTTTTGTAAGAGACATTCAATGCACCGTACCACCTCTTCTCAATCTGCTAATCATTTTTGTACAACACCACATGCAGAAGCCATAAGTTACTACCACCTTAAACACACATGGTGACAGATTTTTCAACATAATTAATCGTTATCAGCTGGCATAAATCATTTCAACCCAATCTGATGCAATTAATAGCTTCTCATTTCTTAAACAACAATGTCAGACCATGCTTTCCATGTGGAAACATGTTACTTTGTTTCATAAAGGTCAAATTATTGGCCTGAATCAAGTTAAGAAAACATGTAAGAAGATTGTTAAAATGACTGAAATTTGGTTAACGTTCCAGAGCTTTATTAAAGCCTGGAAAGATAGTTTCACGACGTAGCAGAAGAAATGTGGTCGTAAATATCACGATCATGATAGGAGATCACTTAAATAGTTATGGAAATATGACCATAAATCACAACACTGGGATTAAACAGCAGCTGCTAGTGATGCAAATCAGATCAAACAGCTCCAGGAGGAATATGAATTTTACCTTAGAACAGTGAGTGCAGATTTACCCTATTCCAGAGCAGCAGGCATGTCCGGGCAAAAAGTAAAGTGCAAAATGCATCCATTATGCATAGTGTCCAACGTACCAGACTCTAGAATGTTATAATATGGAGGTGCTTCAAGTGGTCAGGTCCACTTCTCTGCCACATTATGTGGCTGTAAAATGAAGTCAGCTAAGTACCTGAATATACAAAAAGAGTATGGTATTAGATTAGGGGAATCCTTTTCTCAATGCACTGGCATATTCTGGAAAGACAAAGGTAAAATTTGTCAGACTCAAATTGTAAAAGAGGGGTTCTGTGAGCATGTGGAAGAATTTTCACATATGAATTTTGACTCTATTGAAGCACACTTTAAACGGTGGTTTGATTCTTCTGCAATCAATACAGGATCTCGGCCAAAAATTAATGCAACCCCGGACAGAAATAAATTCTGTTACATTGCATAATGTTGTCAAAACAATGCCATGATAAATGCATGTCATAATCAAAGCTAAAATTAAGTGCAATTTCTTACTTACCATACTTACTCACTATACTTAAGTTTTTCTTCTATCTGTACTGTGCTGATGTCTTTCCATTTTGGGTGACATTTTACTTTAACTTTTAAAGTCAAACACCTTACTGTTTACTATGTTGTACTATGTGAAATCTGTCATTCATTTTGGCTTAAGTGTGCATAAAATATAACATATAAGAACGAAAGAAGTGAGAAACAAGCACACCAATCAGGGCGTACACATTGTTTTGACCTTGTTTTGATCTTTTGGAATAATTAATAGCATTCTGTTTAATGACTACTGTACCAATAGTGACACTAGAGTATTTACACCTAAGATTAGTTGAATAATCAATAATCTTTTTACAAAAATGTTAATAGGACATTAGAACCAGAATTAATCCTGGTACTTTTACTTATGATACTGTACTTGAGAAAGTTTAAAGGCAAATACTTTTGTAATTTTGCTTAAGTGGAGCTCTAAAGGGAGGGCCTTTAGTGGAGTAATACTTGGGTAACTATTTTAAGTACATGGTTTGTACACTTCATCAACCACTGAAAATTAGACATTTATATTCTTAGGCAACCTAAAATCAGATTACATATTTTAAAACAATCATCATCTCAGCAAGAAGCAAAAATAAATATGACATATAGTTTCAGGTTTTATTGTATAGTCCCATGCAAAGGTTTAGACTTGTTTTTAGGTTTAGGTGTTTAGGGTCTATGCCAGGTAGACAGTACCAGAAATTAATAAATTATGTGACTCTTCAAGCACCTTGGGGTGGTTAAACAATGATTAAACTCTTTGGCAGTAAGAACTCAAGGTAGATTTGATGATGATGACTACACTTCCTGATCCTGATGCCCAATGTTAACTGGTAGAGGGTCTGTAATTGTGTGGAGCTGTTTTTCTTCAAAATCCCCTGGGAACCTTTTAGGGGTAGATGTAATAATGGACATGAAATACAAAGGTGTTTAAAATCAAAATATGTCTGTTACTACAATCAACTATTTTTTTTTAATTAACAATTAAGCTAATTCACCAAAGGGTACATTTCAAAAACAGCTTTTACTCATCTTAACAAAAGGTGCCATTAATCGTGGAGAAAACTATAAACATTCCTGCTTGCAATTTCCATTGTCCAAAATGTTATTATTATCCAGGGGTTACAGCTCTGAAATAAGTATCAGAGCTTTATGAATTAATGTCCTGGCTTTGCCAAGCTGCCAATTTAAGTAGATCGCTTATCTTAACTGAAGGTTCCTCTAGATAAGAGTGTTTGCTAAATGCTATAAAAGGAAGGTAAGCTTTGTAAGATCAATCAAGTGGCTTAAACTGAACTGCACACAGTATGTCAGGCATGCAAAGCAAAAAAAAGTTCTGGAGAAACTACTTGAAATTATAAATGATAAAATAATAGTGGTGCACCAATCCATTACGCAACATTAACTTGCAGCAGTCAACAGAAGAACGTTTTTCTCAGGATTAATAATAATAATTCTGCATTTATTAATAATTAATAATAATTGTTCTGCAAGGAACAGCTGAGATACAATCCTAAAGCAATATTATAAATACACTTACCTGCTACAAGACTTCTGGACACTGATAATTGCTAATTATTTTTTCACACTTACTTTATTTTACATTTACATTTATGTTATTTAGCAGATGCCCTTATCCAGAGCGACTTAAAATTAATACAGTCTTACAAATCCAAGCTTTGTAAGATCAATCAAGTGGCTTTGACTGAACTGTACACAGACATGTTAGGTATGCAAAGCAAAAAAAAATACTCTTCATACTCATATTATGTTTTGTAATGGATATTGCAAACATATTGAATGTTATTCATTGCACAGATTGTGTTCTATTTATATTTAGACAATTGACACAATTGTAAAAGGGGTATCACACTATATAGCTTGTACAATGCCAAAACCAAGTTAAATTAGTTTTTGTAATGCAATGGGGAAATCATTGTGACTTGATAAATACAAGTCATACATACATACATCAAGAAACAGCTTCATAAACTATTTGGATTTGGAAATACTTTTGCACTTCTGGATTCCAGATGATGACATTCTTTTCCTATGACTGGAATCTGGACCAGGCCAGAGGCATAAACATGATATAATAACAAACAATTTAAGGTCACGTACGGATTGTGCTGATAGTGCAGATGTTTCACTGTGATGACCAGATTCCATTCTTTTCTGTGATTTTTCTATATGTAATTTAAAACAGTCTTCCTAAAGCCACATCTGAAGAATATGGAATTATTTTTTTCATATGAATATTTAATTATATTTAATTTTTGCATGCAGTTTTAGTTTCTGACTACATAATTGTGGTTAAGGTCCTGGACGTTGGACCAGAAGGTCCAGGGTTGAAACCCTACCTCTGCCAGGATGCTGATACTGGGTCCTTAAGCAAGGCCCTTAAACCCACAGTCGGTTGAATTGTAAGATTGCATTATTGCATGTAAATCGCACTGAATAAGTGTGTCTGCTAAATGACATGAGCGTAAAAGTATAAAGATCAGCACAGCCCATGCTGTCATTTCTAAATGGGTCATGCCAGCTTTAACCAGTGTGCTCCAGATGAGGCTGAATTGGATTAAGCAGGTATGAAATGAATGAATGATAAGGATTAGGTAGGGATTAGGCAGAAGTAAATGAATTTATAGTGTATATACAAAACAGGCAGTGTAAACGCATAAGGTCATAATATTATCCAGTCAAATACAATCTAAGAGAAAAGTCATATGTCATCTGTGGTGATTCCACAGACAGAGCCCCAGAAACCATAAAACGTTCTTCAAATATGAGTACATAATGTATGCAGTTTACATGTATGCAGAAGGTTACTACAAAAGCATATTTTTATATTATACAGATACACATTTTGTTGTTTCATTAGTGAATACTTATTATGATCAGGGTATTCCTGCTACCTATCCCCAGAGACCACAGGGACCAGGCATAAGGCATGGCCTAAAGCACTAGCATAGATCAACATTTTCCTCAGAGTGGATTTAAATGATTAAGCCACCATTTGACACAGGGTCTTTATAAATTTGTAAAACGTGCACCATGTGGTGGCTGATTCAAAGAAATGTTGTCATAGACATAGTCATTCATACATCCAAAAGACCAAGCAATCCAAAGTATCAAATCCTTAATAAAAGTCAGCTTGAATTGCAAAGTGTACTTGCAAGCAGAAAGACTTTTGATCAAATTATTTAGCCATTTGTTCAGATTATTTAGCCAGTTGTTCTGCAAGGACTGCAAAAACACTGAATCAGCTAATCAGCGACGCAGTTAAAAACTGCTCATTGGAGCACAATTTAAGATAGCAATTTAAATTTTAACTATATTGTTTATTGAAAGAGTACAGAGTACACAATCCAAAAAGGGGTGACACAATCTTGTTCAACCATGGTTTTATTAATGTATAGTAGTTTAGAAACAAATGAGAACCTCAATATTTGACTTACCTGGTTGTGTAAAATAAATATATTAAACAGATTAGAGATTTGAGAGATTTAATGGTGTTTTTGTTAATTTAGTGAAATGAAAGGCGTAGTAAAATGAAATTTGGCAGCTATAAACACTGTGCAGAGCAAACAATAAATAGACAGAGGTTATATGGTCTAATTACTTTGATACTTGGGAAAAAAATTAATTGATTTCAAAGGGCCCCACACTGGAAGCGTTACGTAAGAGGTTTGTCAGATAAGCATGTTAGCCAGATTTTCCACAAATGTAAGTACAAACCGGATTCCAAAAAGGTTGGGACACTAAACAAATTGTGAATAAAAACTGAATGCAATGATGTGGAGGTGCC
>JAUZSU010189736.1:0-12137 GCA_034780255.1 Parotocinclus maculicauda
AGGAATGTTATAAATCATAAAATATTACGATTTACAGTAAATAGCATATTTACTCAGCGGATGAATACTCACCAAAAACGAGAAGTAACACTAGAGCACCGCCTGAGTCTCTACTTACTGACATGACAAGTTTTTATCTGTGGTTTTATGTTCACTGTTTGTGAAAGTTTCATTATAGACTAAATTCATTCAGATGTTACCCAAACGTTCTGCAAGTTCTACGGCTAAAATAGTGTAGAAATACTCACATAGAGTCCCTACTTTGTGGATTTTCCTTCATCACGGGTGGTCCTGGAACGTAACCCCCACCATAAACGAGAGAACACTGTACATAGATTGTAGATCTGTATATTGCTGTAGAGTATTCATACACCGATTATAACCTAAATTTAGAGGCCTGTGTGTATGTGTGTAGGTGTTAGAAAGCTTTAAGATCATGGACTACAGCCTGCTCCTGGGGGTCCACAATGTGGACCAGGCTGAGCGTGAGCAGCAGACAGAGGGCTCTCAGGGCAGCAGTGATGAGAAGAAGCCTCCAGCACAGCGAGCACTTTATTCCACAGCCATGGAGTCCATTCAGGGAGGCGCAGCATGTGGGGACTCCATCGACACAGATGATACGTACGTTCAGCAAACACTTACACACACAACCAAATATTCAACACCTACACTAATGACTTACAGAATTTAGAATCCAGCTCAAATCCATGTTGTTTTATCTACAGCATTGTGATCAGCATGTACAGACAGTGTAGATCCAGCCATATCCACAACAGCTAAAGGAGGATAAATACAAAATGGAATTTCTCTCTTTAAAATTGTACATTTATTTTTTAGTAGATTAACTTGTCACAATAGTATTTGACGGATGGACTGCAACCTTTCATATGAAGCTAAGGCACTTTCCTGGAGACGTATCCCCACATCATGATCATGATCTTGATTATATCTGGATATTTTAATATCAGATTTTTGAGAATGAAAGAAATGTTGTTGTACCCTTTAATAATCAGCCGAGTTTCTCAGCTCATGCTATGAACCTGACTCAGCCATGTCGTTATCTGTCTCCTGTACGAAGTCAAGAGGGTTCAACCATTCTTTAACAGGTGTTTGTTCAGTCCAGTCCAGCCCAGTCAGACCCCTGCAGCTGCAGCAGCACATCTAGTTTTCAGATTTACCACAATTGATCCCCACCACCACCACCACCACCACTGCCGAATTCCCTTCACTGACTCTCTGTAACAGATAAAATTATAAAATACAATGCTGAAAATGGAACAGCCCCATTCTACCTACAGGTATTCAATAATCCAATAATGGTAAAAAAATGTCTTGAATGGATCCATCACTTAAGACTAAAGGAGGACTAGCATATATACTCTTCTGTACTGCATTTAGGTGGTCAAATAAACTTCCACTTGATGTCCAAATGGCAAATAAGTACTCTGTTTTTCCTCACCATTAGGCAAAGGCTGAAATTTCACTTAGATATTTAAATCATTAAGAAAACTCCACTTTTACTGTTGATTTTCTTTTTACAGTGTTTGTTTTCAAATTTACAAACCCATAACACTGTTTTACTTGGATTATATTTTTGGGCTGTGGGCTATTTGTGCTAGCATGATTTCTACCAAGAAAGGTACAAAGTACATCTCTTAAGTCTGTAAGTAAGGGTCTCTGCTAAATTCTGTAAAGCAGTGGCTTCTTGTTTCATTAATTTGCTTTCGTTAAAAAAAAAAAAAAAAGAATTGATAATAACGTAATTAGGTAACATGTTTCTCTTTCTCCATGTTTGCAGAATGGGAGGGATTCCAGCAGTCAGTGGAAAAGGCGAGAGACTGCTACTGTTTATTGGAATCATCGATATTCTCCAGTCTTACAGGTACTCAGTTACTGTATACTGTATGCTTTACTGGTCCTGTTTTATGGTTTTTAAAGACTGATGTGTCTTGTTATTAAAGCCTACTATAAAATCTCGTTTTGATACATTAAAGAAAAATACCATTATGATTATAAGGACATTTGTTGCTGCCTGGAAGAAGGGTTAATATTGCTCCAAAATATAGTTCTAAAATGTGTTTTTGCTACACTAAATAAATCATCAATTTCAACTATTTGTAATTAGTTCCTGTGCAATAAATATGTTAATATTCTAGCAGCCAAAACTGACAACATCCGATAAAGCATGCAATTATTCTCCATCATCACAACTACAGTTTTTAATTGTTTGAAGAACAGCACTACATTTGGCATTTTCTAAACACAGACCCAGATGTTTTTAAAAATATCACATCAGCAACAAGTGAGTTTACCTGTTTTTAAGGAGATATTATTTTTTTTTTTTACAGTTTCACAGTTTTCTAAAGAAAAACTTAGTGGCTATACTGGGTTTTCTAAAAGCACAAAGAAATTTTGAATGGAAAAAGTACAGAATTCGAAAATACACCCAAATATCGCAAAAAGAGTTGGAATGTTTGTCAAAGCTGAAATGAGCAAAAACAATATTTTTTTACTAAAGCATTACACCCAACAGTGTGTACTAATTAGCTCTTCACTCTGTTAAGGACGTTTTCATTATCACGTTCATGGATATGCTAATATTTTTTTAAGAACAACTTAAAGTTTGAACTGCAACGTAGTCACACAACACCTCTAGCTGTTCATACATGAAAATGAATGCTCAGAACTTATGTTCCTGATTCTTGGAGTGATAGTGATACATTGGGGTGGCTCGGGGGGTAGCACTGCTGAATCACAGCAAGAAGGTCCTGGGTCTAATCCCAGGGTGGAGCAATCTGGGTCCTCCTTGTGTTTGTATGGGTTTACTCCAGTTTCCTCCCATAATCCAAACACATGCGTGTCAGGTTCATTGATTACTCTAAATTGGCATTGACTTGTGTATATATGGCCAGTCTTAAGATAAGCTTGTGTATAGATACAACCTGCCACTGATGCTGATAGCAACATTAAATACGCCAAATAAACAAAGTGATAAGATCTTACATTTTTTATTGTTACAAGGAATTGGTGATAATTGTTGGCAAAACTGAGAGCAGGCGATGTCCTCTAAAACTCATCCATATAAAATGCCATAAATACCCACACTAAATAGTTTTTGAATATGGAACCTGAACATGTAAATCAGAAAAATATGTGTATTCTGATTTTGAGATCATGCCTAGGCCCACAAGACTGATTGATACGAGTGGTGCTGACATTTAGAAGCCATGGGGTGTTAATCGTGTGCTAAATGCACTCTTATGTAATCTTCACTAAAGGGAGATTTAAGTGGGGAAACATAATCTCATCTGGATCTGAATTTCACTGCTAAGCTACTGCATCTCACCAAAGCTGTTTTCTTTAAAGGCTTATTAAGAAGCTGGAGCACACGTGGAAAGCGCTGGTCCATGATGGAGTGAGTATTATGGAAAAAAAACATCTGTATAGAGCTTTATATAATATCTAAAAAGAAAGGCTCTTTAAAAGAAAATTGCATTTTAGCCCCACACATTTGGTCCTTAAAATGTAATATAAACACCCCTTCCACACACACACACACACACACACACGTATGTCATGTCATCCAGGTGGGGACTCTCCATAGACAAAATGACAATTCTATCTAATTAATGCACCTACCCCTACCATTAAACTCAGGAACCTGAAGCAATTATTTTGGCCTTTTTGTTTTTTCAAAAGAGAGTCGCCGTTTCTGGTTCTCACTATGTAATATAAATACAGACATGCCTGTTGATAAGCTTCATTGTTCATTACTGTTATTTGCTTAATCACAGTCCCTGTCAGTCTCCTGGTTGTGAGGGTGAATTATTAAAGCAGGACACCATCTGTTTGGCATTGTGCCCCGCTAGGTAATCCTATTCTCTGAGCTCACATATCTACAAGTGTGTGTGTGAGAAGATGGGGCTTATATGCAGTGTCGGACTGCAGTAGGTGATCCTCACTACATGTGGATCCTAGATACAGATCAATAGAGTCTAGTTACCCAGGAACGCCTGGAGAGGTCATCACATTGTGACTTAAGTATGGTGGAAGAGTTTCTTTTACATGATGATCTCCATTTTTTGCTTTTCTTATAATCCTATCAGTCTTTAACTGTCATATCTGCTTTCTCTCATCTCATCTCCTGCCTCTCTACAGGACACGGTGTCAGTGCACAGGCCAAACTTCTACGCTGACAGATTCTACCAGTTCATGAGTTCCACTGTGTTCAAGAAGAGCTCCTGTAAGGACACTATTCTTGTTCTCTCTCTCACACACACACACACACACACACACACACACACACACACACACACACACACACACTCTCTCATGCTGTGTTCTCTATTCAATTCTATTTCTTTAATATCGTTCTTATTTACAATATTTTATTAGGGCTGACAAAATGAACTGTTCCAGACCATGTGAGACAGCTGTAGGTACAGGGTGTGTCTGAGATGCTCCTCTAATCACTATTCCCTTCACTCAAAGAGCATGGTCAGCCTATAGGGAACAGAATTGTTGAGGGCAGTAAACCATTTCAGACAGTATTGCTTAAACACACAGAACGCCCAGAGTAACTGCACAGTCTGGCAACATGGCTGGCAAACAAGATAACAGCTTTCTGATAAATATACCTAATGAAATGAGTACGTGCTTTGCAATGTGCCGTTTCTCCATACCTAACCCTTCTCATTCAAACTTATAGGTTCTGTTTTGTCTCGTCTGTCCACAAACATTTTTCCAGTAGCCCCTTGGCTTGTCTGCATGATCTTTAGCAATCTGGAGAACCTTTCGGAGAGCTGTTGTCGCCTAAGGGTGGACTCAAAAACAATAGCATTAGTAAATGGGAGAGAAATCTTTAGTTGCTTAGAAGTTACCCTGGGTTATTCGTGACCTCCATGACAATTGCTCTTGTCTTGGCCTCACTGGTAGCCATGGCACTTTTAGATTTAGATTCAGCAGAATGAGAGATGTTGGCTGAAGCATTTTAAAGGCATTTGATAACCACAGTACCAATTTACAGGATATGTACACTAGTATAGTATGCTGAATCAGAGCATGGCCAGTTCATCTCATTCTCTCACTATCTCTGTCTCTCTCTCGCTCTCCCTCTGTAGCACTAAAATCCTCTCCTTCCAAAAAGAGCCGCAATGCTCTGACTGTGCCCAAACCCAGTGGGCCTGGGCCAGCTTGGTCAGCCAGTCAGCTCCCCTCTGAGAGAGACCACAACATCTATGACCTGAGAGGAGCCCGCAGCTTTCCTGCGCTCGAGAATGATGGTAGGATGTTCTACTTCTGTGCATGTGTGTCAGGTCAATACAATGTCCGGTTTATACTGGTGTTGGATAAAGGCTAGATCAAAAAGTAAATGTGTACTTTACACAAAAAAGTGTAGAGAGCTTAACCATTATTGCTGCTTTGTCATTCAGGCTTGCAGCCCTGCACTCCTCCATCATTTGAGGAGGCTACCACAGCATCTGTTGCCACCACACTGTCGTCCAACACGTCCATATCGATCCCAGAGCGATCGCCCTCAGATACAGCAGAACATTCGCGCTACAGGTACACACTAGCTGAGTTTTAAAACTTATAGGCTCGTAGGGGTGAAACGATACACAAATTTCACAAAACGATACATATTGCTATTTTTGCTCCACGATACGATCCATTTCACAACATGGAGACAGAAAATTATTTTAATTTCTCTTTTATTTTTTTGATGTAGAGGTCACAGAGGCATATACGAACTCATTTTTTCGAAAGGTTGACTGGTACCAAAAGTTTTCATAGAAAAAATATACAAAAACACCATACAAGTCTGATAACCTGAGTACATATGGAAACTGAACTTGCTTTAGCCAGTTTATTTACAATTTGATCCTGAGTTTCCTTATAAAAAAAAATTGCCACTCTTACTTTCTGGGTGAAATGAGTGCGAGATGGAATTTTATAAGGAGACTCAATTACCCCCAGCAAACTGTGGAATCCAGGATCGTCTACAACAGAGTTGGGCTACAAATCGGAAGCTATAAACTTCGGGAGTAATTTGCTTTGCCCGTTCACTATCGGATCTTAGCGGCTGCTTAAATGCTGTGACTCGTGTTTTCTCTTTGCTCCGGTTAGTGACACGATTGGACGGTGTCTCTGCAAATGAGTTTGAATATTTGAAGTATTAGCACCGATGTTTGATACTCGCGTTGAGCAAAGTTTACACACAGTTACTGTTTTGTCCACCATTCTTTGCCCGTCATTGTTGTAACTGACTGGGAAACCAAAATATTCCCACACAGGAGATGGAGGGTGAGGGTGATTTTGGTTGTTCCAGCTCAGTATTGCTCTCTCCACTAGCCATTTCACAGTCAGCTAATCATCCAGCAGGCTAACCAAAACAATAGAATGACAGTTTTTCCCCCAGTAGCTCGAAACATTGCTCGGGAGTCGTCATAGTAACACACGTTATACACCGTGTCACTAGATGTCGTATGAAACTACAGTACAGCTCAGAACTCTCTTCTGATGGCTGCAATTCTGTAGCGCGAAACGGCGCAGCAAATAATAATACAAAAAAAATCTTAATGTATTCGATTCACAGCTCGTATCGTATCGAAACCCCCATATCGAGAAAAAATTAATATTACTATGTGTATCGTGACACCCCTAGTGTAATGTGTGTGTGTGTGCGTGCGTGTATGTGTGAGTATGTTTGTGCGTGCCTGCGTGTGTGCTTGTTTGTGTGACTGTGCATGTATGTGTATGTTTGTGTGTGCGCGTGTGTGTATATGTTTGTGTGTGTGTGTTTGTGTGTTTGTTTGTGTGCGTGCGCTCGTGTATATGTCGGTGTGTGTGCGTGCATTTGTGTGACTGCGTGTATGTTTGTGTGTCGGTGCGTGCGTGTGTGTGTGTGTGCGCACGCGCACTGTTAGGTCATGCAGTGATGCTGGACAGAGAGGAGTGGACAGTAAACAAGCAGGCAGCTCAGAGCTTAATGACTTGCTGTCTCAGTTTGTCTCGATTAGATGTTTAATTCCAGCGTCGCTGTGAAACGACTTGCTTTCCCTCCTCACTCTCAGAACTGCTGAGTGACGTCCTGGAGACCATCTAACCTAAAGTCTCACTCTCAACTCGGACTGGTTCCTACAAAAGAATCTGCTTAGTTTAAGCCTTTCAAACTCTGCTGTGATGAATTTAAAGAGCACATTCGCTTATCGATTCCTCTAAAAGGCTCTGAATAGCTGTTGGCCATGTTTAGTTAAACATTTTTGGCTCTCTTGCTCTTTTACATTTACATTGTTTGCAATTAATAATTAGCCAGACACCATTATTCACAATTCAGTCTTACATAATGTAGTCTAAGCAGTCGTGGGTTAAGTCGAGTCACAACTGAACATCGTCTCAAAGCAGCTTCACAGCTCTCTAGGCCCAAAGCTCTTACTGAACAATTCTAAGACCACAAAATCCCAAAAGGTTATTTAAAAAAATGAAACCTTGGGAGGAGTTTTCAGCGTGATAGGCTGTGACTAGTGATCAGATGATAAGACACACACACACTGCCTTGACAAGAATGATAACGTGTACCGTGTATACAAAGTCTGTGTGATGTCTGTTTTATATTATTTTAATCATTATCCCCCATATAATGTACCTTTCCTTTGTATAAATTATGGAAAAAACACTTTTTTTTCATAGAATATGGTTACTTTGGATCAGTGATGAGATTTACGGACGCTCATTTAGAAGCATTCTGGATAAAACATTACGGACTCTGATAATGGCTTGCACATCTTCATGCACCTTTACCGAAACGCTGGAAATATTAAGAAACGTTTTAAAACAGCTTGACGTAATGACACCTTTTCTTGGGGCAGTCACGTGACTTTCATTTTGATACGTAGTTTGAAGTATTGTTTCGAAACACTGAGCTTCAAATTAATCGATTCCGTTTCGAAGTTGATATCATTAGTGCTACCAAAAATTACAGGATAGATCCCACAAGAACTGCTAGATAATCTGATCGTGTTCATGTCCCATCACTATCAGTGTGTTTTAGCCCTCTTGGGTGATCATACACCCTACTGAACAGTCAATGTGGGAGCACTCTCATCCAGTTTAACCTCCTTCTGTTCACCTCCATGAATATATCACTTACTACTCAATCACTATAATTGAGTTTGCTTCTCATTTGTGTAATCGATCAACTTTCTTTTCATTTGCTTTAACGATGATTTTGTTTAATTAAATAAAATCAAATGCTTTTTTTTTTAATTACTTCATAGTCATTTTGAAATATCCCCTCATTTTCGTGAGCAGTGTACAATTCTTAGACGGAAATAAATTTGGAGTCGGACGGTCATATTTTAAAGAAGGTGTAATCGGCCACAAAATTTCAATCTGTACAACTCCTGTGTTGTGATTGGTGGAAATTGTTACTTGCTCAAGTAGCCAATCAACTTTCCTGCCATAATTTTTACTGGCTCTGGTCATCGGGCCAATGCTCATGTTAAAAACTGCTCATAAATTTCACATTAAAAATGGGAACATGGTGGTAGTGTCTGGAGTTCTCCTTGAACACCGGTCCCTCAGCTGGTGGACTGACACATGTTCTATCCAGTGCTTTGGTTCTTGGTTCTGTCTCAGTCTGCAAACTGTTAAACCAGGCTGGCTTAAGTTACGTCAACAGCCATCATAACCTCACTGGTATAAAACACTAAACCAGAATCAATCATTACACAGAAGTTTGTGCAAAATACAACGAAAATGTCCAGATCTATTCTAAAGAATGCGGGTAAAGGGAGGGAGGGTACGAGTCTTTATTTGTGTTCATAAAAGTTATTCTTTCTTCCACAGAAACAGGGTGTACAGATTACAGATAGTCTTTATACTGACATTGGTCTTTCGTTTAAAAGTCTTTTTCAGTTTTTGGGCTTCCTATAGCAACCTGGTTATATTTTATGCTTTGTCATGCTCTGTTGAAGCCTAGGTAGAAGTCTGTAGGAAGTTAATGTGCTTTTTTTCTAGGAACGATTTATTATTAGAAGTCTGGCTCAGTAGAACGAAGGCGTACCTACTGTGAGCCTCCTGTAGCAGAACGTTTGCAGATAAACCTAAAGCACGTTTAAAACTTCTCAGCACTGGGCTGAGGTTGACGATCTATATTCTTGAATATTGTGATTGTTTACTTAAACCCCAGCGTTATTCTTAAAGTTTGTTTTTCATGACCTTTTATGTTTTAGCTTTATTTAACTGTCGCTTTTGTGCAGTTGTACACTCTTTTAACACTGAAACTGCAACTTTAATAAGGAAAAGTGATGGATTTAGGAAAATCACAGGATTAATTGACATGTTAATGGTGTGCAAATGATTTTTAAAAAGATGCAAAAAAAATGCAAAAAATATCTCGATTTACCAGAGGCATGGTACAGTCAGCCCACGTGACTTCATCCAGTTTTAGTGCTTTCCTAAGGCTAACTAAACTGCTTTCAATCTGCTTTTATACTTCTTCCATCTCCCACAATTTGGAGCTAAGTGCATGAAAATGTGCAGCTCTTAGAGACTTCTGCTACTCGATTTGTAACCTTCGTTCTTATAGTTGCAATTACCGTATTGAGGAGTTTATTAAGTAAGTATTTTTTTTCCTTTCAAATCATTGTATTTACCTAGAAAAAACAACTAATTATTTAGTAATAATATTTTTTCATTTCTGTGTCTGTACCGAGAGGCTTTGCTCTGTAATTCAGTTGTGGAAGATGAACGAGAATAAATTAGCATACTTTACAAAAACCACTGTGAACCTCTCAGCAGGGCAGCAGCTTCATCCAGATGTCTGTACAGAAATTCACTCACTTAAAACAGCACAAGTTTAATTAACATAGTAATTATTCTAGATAATGATGTGTTCTTATAACCACAATCATAAGTGGTAATTGAGCTGTATGATAATTATGTGGAACCACCTTGAACATTTTTGCTTTGTTTTGAGCTTCTGTAACAGTCACATAGTTCCTCCTGAATAACTTTAGATTAGGTTTTTTTAAATGATGGTTCCTAAGTTGATAATCATTTGAAAAGCCCTTCTCCGGATACTCACGCACTGTGCAATTTTCTGCTTGGCTGTGGATTCTGCCCGATGCACATTTGAATGACCTATGTTGTGATATAAAACACAGCTTTACTGCGGTGTCACCTATAAACAGAAAGCAGGCCAGTAGAACCTGTTTTATCCAGAAAGCCTGGTTGCAGCTTGCACTTGGTGCATTAGAAATTTCCGAAGATCAATGTTTGCACAGGTGTAACGTTTGGTTGCTTTGTAAATGAGTATTTGCTCCATCGTGTGCCTAGTTTAAATAAAGGTTCACTTGAAAACATGAAACCGTTAAAGACTTGCTTCCAGTGCGTATACTGTAAAAAAAAGTGTACCTGTAGGGTAAAGTTTCCTTAGAAACTCAGATATTGACTGAACGTATTATTTAAAAATTTTTGTTTAACTTTATACAAAGTGCATTGTTGCTTTAAATCATTAAAAGAACATTCATGATCTAAAGTAGTCCTGGGTGGTATGACCAAAAATTTTGGGGGGATGGGGTGGTCTGTGCTTTGATATAGATTTGTAGTTTACTAGTACACTACAAAAGTAAATAGAATCGGATTTTATTAATAGTAAGATTCACTGAATGGCTCCGTTGCTTAAAAATGGCTGCTGGCTTTTGCCTGGCTACTTAATCTCTTTAACTTTAGCCTCCTTGCTTTTATTTGCTTTGTCAAAGTCTGCATTCATTGGGGTGATGTTGTTTTAAATGTCTTAATAAACTCGTGGTTCCAAACATTTTCAGGCTTGTTCATTCCTAAGTTATTTTTTTACAACGTATACTACATTGCCAAAAGTATTCACTCGCCCATCCAAAATTCAGGTTCCAATCTCTTTATGGCCAGAGGTGTATAAAATAAAGCACCCAGGAATGCTTTCTAGAAACATTTGAGAAAGAGGAGCTCGGTGAATTCCAATGTGGTAACGTGACAGGATGCCACCTGTGCAACAAGTGTTGTGAAATTTCCTTTGCTATTAAATATTTCTCAGTCAACTACGAGTGGATTGAGAAAGTGGAAGCGATTGAGAGCGACAGCAAGTCGGCCAAGATGTGGTAGGCCACATAAAATGACAGAGCAATGTCAGCCAATGCTGAGGCCCATAGTGTGCAGAGGCCAGCAAATTGTTCTCGCTACAGACCTCCAAACTTCATGTGGCTGCAGGTTTTCTTAGAACAGAGTGTGGAGAGCTTCATCGAATTGGTTTCTGTGGAGGTGAAGCAGCATCCAAGACTTGCATCAGCAAGCGCAAGGCAAATCATTGGATACAGTGGTGTAAAGCACACTACCACTGGACTCAGTCAAGACATGCTCTTTGGAGTGACGAATCATGCTTCTCTGTCTTGGTTTGCTCATTGCCAGAAAAACAGTACTGGTTTTACTGCATTATGGCAAGTGTAAAGCTTGGTGGAGGAGGAGTTGTGTGGTATTGCCTATCAGGAGTTTAGTTCCAGTGAAGCAAACTCTTAATGCTTCTGCATACCAAGAGATTTTGGAAAATTTCATATTCCTATCGCTGCCGGACATGGCTATGTTCAAAATAAATCACCAACCTTTAATTAATATTCATCAGTAATGTGCTATTTAGGGTGACTACCTAAAGTGCAGTGATGCCAATATGCATTATTTATGCTTTTTTAATTCAATATTTTATTTATCTATTATTATTATTATTATTTACTTAGTTTCTGTTATTTGAGCTACACTACTCACAACAATTAGGGGATATTGCATTGAAATATTTCATTTTAAAACACAGTCGATTCCGGTTAATGGGACCACATCGGAGCGCGATGGTTTTGGTCCTAATAACCGGCTGGTCCAAATAAACAAACATGCCCTATGTTACAAGATGGGACGTACTATGTAACATATTAAATGTTTATTAAACCCTTATTGTGCGATTTACACTTATAGCAAACGTACAAACAAGAACTACTGTTGCTTACGAACTTTATTCATTGAAAAATAAATTAACAAACAAGTTTTTCGAAACAATCTACAACACAATGTATAGGTACTCAGCATGCGAAGCATAATACTGTAAAAAACAA
>JAUZSU010189746.1:0-12136 GCA_034780255.1 Parotocinclus maculicauda
CAAGCAGCAGTCTGACTCCAAGCTGGAGAAAGCAGATATCCTGGAGATGACAGTCAGCTTCCTGAGACGACAGAAGCAGCAGCAGCCTGCATTCTCCTCCAGCTCAGCAGCTGTTCATCAAGGCTTCTCCAGATGTGTTCATGAAGTCGTCCATTTCCTGTCCAAACAAGAAGTGAAGACACAGAGTCAGAGGAAACTGCTGAACCACTTCCAGAATCTGCAGCCATCTTCAAACAAGAACTGGAGGGAAAGTGTTGTACCTCAGCTGAGCTCTACAGAGCAGCAGATCATCAGCAAAGAGAAGAGTTCAGTTCAGAGCGCCCTCTGGAGGCCCTGGTAGAGAGAAACATCTTCAAAGTGGGAATGGGAAATCTCTATGGACTTTATTAGTCTTTAAGTTTTGCATGAGCAGTAAATGTTTTACTATTGTATTTTGACAATAGGTTTATATTTTTCTATTTCGAGCAGGAAGCAGTTCTTATTGAATCCAGTATATTCAGGATCAACAATCTAACCCATACATGTATATGTTAGATGTGATTTATTTCTATTTTAGGAAATTCATATGATGCTTAGGTAAATATCTATATGGCACTTTATGAAATATATGTGCATTATTTTCTGCCTGTATGTCAGGTCCTTAATAGATAATACTAAAATATTATTATTATTTTGATTTTACAAAATTAGTTTTGGTCAGTTTGCCCTCATTTTAGAGATTAAATCTACTCAACTGCTCTTATTATGTAATAAGAGCTTTATATGCATTCTATGAATGTTTTTACAGTATAATTTCTCTGAAATTGTATATAATCTATAAATATATATTTTAAATGTTTCTCTAAGAAAATAAATTGTTTACTCCTTACTCAAGAAAACATACTAATCTCTATTGAGATAATTTATGTTTGAATTCACTCTTGCTGTTTTCCTTTGGGAAACTTTGTGTTCATAATGAACTGATTTCACCTGGTGGAAACTTTTTTTGTCTTTTGGAAAGACGGGTATTACTTTGTAGACTCATCTCTTGAATAATTGTTTCAAGTTCAAGTTGTGATATGTTATCACAAATTATTCCTCTTAAAAACTGTTTAAAGTTCATGTTGTGATATGTTATCACATATTATTCCTCATAAAATAAATCACTTTAAAAAAGTCTTGGGAATTTTATTATGCTGTGGCACCAAAATACACAATATATTTGAACTATAAATAAAAGCTTCTTGCTGAGATATAGTTACATATTTGAGCAAAAATATATTTAGGGAATCTAAGTTTATTCATTTTGATATTAATCTGCTATGATTTAATGATGTAAACTGGTCAGCTGGTTTAAAGTTTGGCAGTTATCTATTCAGATAAGAAATAGTGGCACATATTTTAACAGGTCTGACTAAAGAGGAATCTGCTTATTTGACAGGATTGTTAAAACATTATTCATCAAGACAAACTGTTGAGTATTATTTTCCGATGAACCTTTATAATAACATCACTCAGCACACAGTGGTTTTGTTTTACTGATATGTTGCTACATTGCTGTTTCATAATGTCATATCCATATTGTCCCTTCCCTTGTGATCCTCTTTATTAATCACTGACTATAATATTAAAACCAAACCTGAGTGATACAGTTCACCTTAATACCCATAAGTGTATCAGTTCCCGTGTGTGTGTCCAAAATATCCAGTAGCTGCTTGATTTCAGATATTAATGATCATAGAGTGTGACTCTGCTCTCCTAAGCTTTCCCACACTTTGTCCATTAAAAACAAGAAGACAGAAACAATAGAAGTGTGTCCATTCACATGCTTATTTCTCTTTCAACCAGGTCTTTAGAGAAGGCCCTCAGGGACATGCCTTTCATTAAAAAATTACACACTGACCTCTAAAAAAAAGCTTCTTACCTGCTATGGTATTCTAAAATGACCCACAGAAATCAAATCTAGAATTATTTTATTAATTATGATGAGGAGTGAAATCCCTCAAATAAAAGCTCTAAAGTAGATTTGATTTTTTTTGGTGAATTTTCTGCACGGCTAATGTAGTATCAGAAATGTATTCCATTACTATTATTATTTAGATTTACGGATCATGTTAGTAGAAAGATATTATTAGTAACATTTCTGGTTTAATAATATAAACTTGTAGAGTGTATAACACTTCTGAAAATGCAGATGTTGCAGCTGTTTCTCATGTCTTGTCTTTGTCAATCAGTGTGAGTTGAGACTCGTCTTGAGTTTCCCACACTGAGTTTTCTGTCCTGAGATCAGCGGAAGACAAAAGCTTCAGAATCCTGAATGGATCAGTACTGATGACGTATTGTTAGAAAGGAGTCTGACATCACTCACCATCTGGAGGGAAAACTCTGAATGACTTGCTAGAATTGTAAGCATTATACTATGTTCAGTGTTGTTATTTTTAGTTTTCTTAACCATTTGTGATAATTAATATACAATTCAAGGAATGGCAAATATTGAATCACAGATAGGTGTTTTACCTCATTATTCCCCACAGGGTAAACAGATCAACTCATTAAAGATTTTACATTTACTGATAAGGTGATGAATCATTAAGAGATATCAAGCAAAACACGGGTCTGTTATTTCCAATAATAATAACCTGGTTGGTTTTGGGACGCTAATGCCACTATGAAGTGTAACTTTGCTCTTCCAAGCTTTCCCACACTTTAGTCATTAAGGGTCAGCTCTGGACAATAGAAGTGTGTTCATTCAGACGCTAATGTACTACCAGATCACTGAGCATGTGGCAGCTCCACGTTCTTCATTGTCTGTCCAAGCTCTGCCATTGGCTCCAAACTGTGAGAAACTCCAACAAGCTCAAGACTCACACATTCATATGGAGATTTGGGAGTATAAATAGAGGAGATGCAGCGAGTACAAATCAGACTCACTCTACACACAGAGATCTACAGCACAGAGACACAGCCATGACACCAACCATCACTTCAACTGTGATCATCTTAAAGGAGAACCAACCTCTGAATAACAAGGTACATTGAGACCCCACTTTTATAATGCATTTAATTAATTATACCTTCTTCTACTTTATATCTCTTTATAGTTGAAGAAAACTAAATGTTCTCTCTTTGTTATGTGCAGCTGAGGAAGCCGATGGTGGAGAAGATGCGTAGAAATCGTAATAACAGCGGCATTGAGGAGCTGAAATCTCTGCTGGCTCAAAAGTTCATCAAGCAGCAGTCTGACTCTAAGCTGGAGAAAGTAGATATCCTGGAGATGATAGTCAGCTTCCTGAGACGACAGAAGCAGCAACAACCTGCATTCTCCTCCAGCTCAGCAGCTGTTCATCAAGGCTTCTCCAGATGTGTTCATGAGGTCGTCCATTTCCTGTCCAAACAAGAAGTGTCACAGAGTCAAAGGAAACTGCTGAACCACTTCCAGAATCTGCAGCCATCTTCAAACAAGAACTGGAGGGAAAGTGTTATACCTCAGCTGAGCTCTACAGAGCAGAATATCATCAGCAAAGAGAAGAGTTCAGTTCAGAGCGCCCTCTGGAGGCCCTGGTAGAGAAAAACATCTTCAAAGTGGGAAAGATACTGTACAGCTTTATGGACTTCATAAGTTTTTATTCAACGTCTGCATGAGCAAAGCTTACTTTTTTAATGATTGTATTTTGACAATAGCTTAATATCTTCGAGAAGGAATCATTTTCTTAATTGCCTTACCTATTGTCAGGTATCAAGCAATGTTTCTGTTTTAAGAAATGGTATATGTAGGAAATTCCTACTGAGTTGAACTCTGTGAGTTTTATTGTGCTTGTAATCTTTAACCATGTGGTTTGTATCTGATGTCCTTTTATAAAGGTATATGATTTAATGTAAAGTGTATGAACTCCCATTTAAAGTGAGTTTCTGTGAACAATACAGTAGATGACATTGCATCAAAATATTTGTTTATATTTGTGACTAATGTCTTATTTCATATATGCTGAATAAATAATTTATTTTTAAAGAACATCATTTGAGTCTCTTTGAACATGATGGAAATGTATGTAGAGCAAAATCTTAGGACACCATTGGATTAGATATACTTGTTTTACCAATGGGATAGTAACCATAAATAATTATTTATCAGTCTCCCTAGATTACAGTCAGAAAATATGTCAAATTTATATGCAGTATGTAAAAAAAGCTCAACAGTTCTTGAGAAATAGCATCTGGCAGCTACACTGGGATGCCATATTGGCCCTTTTACAGTCTGAATAAACTTGATTAGAAATAGTCTTTTTGGAAGTGTAGCAGTTAAGAAACTTTTGTGGAAGAAGAAAGGCTAAGATATGCAAAAGCTCACAGATATTTATGTGAAGATATTTATTATAGAGTGGCTAGTTCAAGTTGGAAGCTTTCGGGTCCAATCATCAACAATATGTCATATTTGGTATATAAATGAATTTATAACCAGGGGATGTGAAGGATCACCCAAAAATGATGCAAAGCATAATAAATCAACATAAGACGGAAAAGTTTAGGCACCCCTGCTCAAGACAAGTAAATAAAACACAAAAAGTTGTGTTAAGCTTAAATACAGGGAATGTTTAATAAGTGATATCAATTACAACATGACAGGAAAAAGCTCCATGCTGAATTTGATGGTTGGGGTTCAAAATCACACGCCTTCACAAAAGACACTAAGGGCATCCAGATTACAGGATCAGGAACGGGGATGGACACGGTTTGCCATACATTGTAGACAAGTCACCTAATGAACACACTAGATTAAATACTGGACATGCAAATGTTGCACAAGTCAAGAGAAAAGGTGTAGACTCTCTCAGTTATTCTTCCAGGGTCTCCACAGTTCCACCCCGTTCCTTGACCGCTTTGAGGATCTGCAATGGCGAAGCCCATGCTTGGGCAATACTGAGCCCATCCGTAAGCTGGTCCTCTGGTGTACATAGAAACGCTTGATGGCTTCCATGTCTCTGGGCTGAAGATGTGCATGCAGGGACACGTGACGCAGCGTCTCCTGCAAACACTGTGAGAAGCCACGTATGTAACTCGAGCAGGCCTTCTGCCTGAGCAAAGTCACGGCCATCTCCAGGACGTCAGCGTCTTCCAATTTGATGACCTGTCCTTCAGGCAGCTGGGTGGTTTGGTAGAATAAGGACCGTAGATGCTGGATGCTGTTGCGCATTCGCTCTTGCTGCTTTTTCTGCACTTCTGGAAGCTGAGGAAGGGAAATAGGAAGGAAGAAGGCACGTGTAACTATCAGTGGGTCAAAATCTGTTCTTGCTGATACACAGTATCTAGAACTGCATTTTAGTCATTTAGCAGGCCCCCTTATCCAGATCGCTAAATACAATTTAATAAAATAAAATAAAAGCAACTGTGGGATCTAAACTGGCACTACTGAGTTACTGACTAAAAACAAATAGATGCCGAGAGAACATTCAGTGAGGGTGGGTAAAAAAAGAAAGAACAAAACAAAAAAAACAAATCAGTTGACCACTAGTTGTTATACACCATGTGTAAGCTACTCAGCCTCAACCATCATTATGATGGGCCACCACAGGTCCACCACTGAGCAGATTATGGTCATTTTAATGTCACTGCTGGATTAACAATAGTACATCAAACTGCAGCTGATGAACCTGCTGTATACAGCTTCTATCCATATCTGTAGGTGATTTTGAAGGGATCTTGTGGTGGCTTAGCGGTTAAGGATCTGGCTTGTGATCCAAAAGGTCCAAAGTTTGAATCCCAGTAAGGTTCTTTGTGTGGGTGAAGACAGTTCTTTAGCAACTTTAAGTTGCTCTGCTATTTGTATAAATTTGATAAATGTATACAGCAATAGGGGTTGTGTTTATATTAAAGATAGAAGATGATTCACCTCTCACTATTTTCTTCTGTATTGACTAACTCTAACCATAACACTAAACAGATTAAATACTGAGTCTGAATCTTAAATTCAGCACTCAATGCATGTAGCTAGAGGATCTAATGGAAATAATAGTTTTCTTATGTAATACAGCAATTAAACTAAGAAATATCATATTAAATGACAGTGTTGAATTATTTGTATTTGCTACTTTTTTTCTGTATTTTCCTTTGCACCAGCTGAACACCACACACCACACAATAGCCAAAATGGCAACTAAAATGCTACCAGAAAATACTTTTGTGAAAAACATACTGAAGTGTGTTATATATAACAAGCTGAACATGGAAAACCTTGTACAACAAACCTAGTTTTTAAAAATGGAAACAATTTGTAAGTCCATAATTTGTTAAAAGCATGTATTAGGTGGACACTATAAGGAAAACGATGGATTAACTAATCCTAAGTATATTGAAATAAAGTGATAATCCTTTTCAGTTAACAAGTTAAGCTTTTAATATGTAATTAATTAAAGTAGAGGAGACCGGGTATGGTTGCAACATGGGGAGAGTTGTAACACCAATTCCAACAATCACGGATAAGATAGAAATCATATGATCATTCCAGTGTTAAAACATTTCCTCCCTGATCCCACATGGTGGTTGTCAAGGCTGGAAGCAGGCGCATGCAGATTCTATAAAGAAAAAATGGATTTTGAGGTAAGAAAGTAAATTTTTGAATCAAGACTATATTTTGTTTAGTACTTATACTATTGCAGATAAAACCATATGAATTATATTACATTAAATTGTAGTTTCTCAGGCAAAATGTGAGACATTTTTCCCCTGCTAATTTCAAACCACTATGCTAATGCAGCTAGCTAAACATTGGCTGACTAGGGTGGGGTGGGTTGTAACACATCTTTAAAAAGTGTTACAACCATCCCCTTACGTACAACTAAGAAAACTTTCTTGATTTTCATAATTTTACAGAATGGCTAGGCAGTGGAAAAAAAAGACTGACAGAGGTGTGCCTGCAAGTGTTTTAAAAAAAGCATCTGATGAGGTCACAAAGAAGAGCAAGTCAGTCAGTCGCAAAGGCACATGGGATCTGCCATGTAACGCTGAGCAGATACTGCAAATCCCTGCAGAAGCTGAGAGACCAGGGGTCCAGTGATCTTTCCAGTGTAGGTTACAGAAGCAGCAAAAAAGTTTTCTCTGAGGTGCAGGAGGAAGTGTTGGTTGACTATTTGACTCAGACAGCAGACCTATATTATGGACTCACTCAACGTGAGGTAAGCATATGACAGGTTAGTCACTGGAGACCAGAGAAGAATTGAATACTAGTGTAGGTGTCAGACAAATTGAAAAACTTTTTGTGTCTATGTACTCGAGTTTTGTATTCCACTTTCTTTTAGGTCAGAAAGTTTGCATATCAACTGGCAGTAATATATAACATCAAACACCCACAAACATGGGATGAGAAGCAGATGGCAGGGCCTGACTGGTTCACATTCTTTACAGAAAGTGGATTTAAGTTATGGTCAGTCACAGAGAGGGAGACATTGTTCTGGATTGGTATTTTATTTCAATAAACCTCTTTTTGAAGCATATTGCATGCTGTTTTTGCTTCTTTTGTCTAATTGTTACAACTTACCCCAGCATGTGTTACAACCTGTTACAAGGAACACTGTGTATTTGACATCAACTCATAAGGTCTGTGATAATCTTGCTGAGGTTTGAATTGGTACCATTTGTAGTAAACAAATGTGTGTACTTTGTATAAAAGTTTGAGAACTCTAGCTCAGAAATTGAGTGAGTTACAGGTGATAAAGCAAAAAGTGTTACAACCATACCCGGTCTCCCCTAATTGGTTTATTATTCTACATCAACCCACCCATATAACTGGACGAATAAGCGTAGCATTATTGATGTACTTACTGTATTTTCTCGCTTGTTGCCTGCTGGATCCGGCTCTGTCCTAACTGGTTCCATTTCGTTCCTGCAAAAGAAACCGCAAATTACGCGCTTCCAAAATCCGCCTGCCAAAATGTGTCCAGACTCCGCAAGGAGCTCAACCAGGCGCTATTTATATCCTACATAACGATCTCAGAACAAGACACTCAAGCCTCTTCCCACGCCGGTGGATCATTAAGACCAAAGAGGAACAAAAAGGCGCAATGTGAACTTAATGATGCCCGCTTGTCTTCTGGTGCATCCACTTCCTCTCTCAGCATGGGAAAACGGAGGCACGGGCCACTATAAAATGTTAAAAGTGTGCCTGCAACACCTGCCCAGACTTCACGCTGGGTTTCCACACTAAGCCTCTCAGACACCCTCCCCGAGATCCTCAGACATCAAGCTCTTCAGACAAGAAGCATAAAATCTGGTGTCCCTGAACGCTTCACACAACCGCTTTGATCCTAATGGTTTTGTCTCTGCTTTGAAACCCGACCTCATGTGTTTCCCAAGCGTGTTTCTCTTATCTCAGGTCAAGTTTTAAGGCCATAAAATCTGTCATACAGCACATCTTTGGAAAACATTATTTAAAATGTTACTGCACAAGAACCCAGTTTACCCAGTGCCAATATTTTCCTCTAAAGAACGTTTAATATGACAGGGCAATCCATTTTATATCTTCAGGGTTTTTACTTTATTTTTACAAGCTCAAGTCTGCAGGTCAGGGTTCGATATAGACGTTCATGTCACACAGCCAGTAGTTGTGTTTGAGTTTGGTTTGTTCTCCCTTTGTTTATCTGGGTTTTCCTCTCAGCTGGTCAGCTGGTCTGGGGGTTATAAATTATTCCAAAATTTTTATTAAATTAAATTTCATTTAAAAAATATTTATTAAATTTTGTCCAATTATACTCGCACCTTGCACTCCCACCTTGTGGTTTCAAGACCCAATACGAGCATCAACAAGATAACACACTTACTGAAAACAAATACATAACTTGATAAATTAAATACATATTTCAAGTCAATTAAATTAAAACCTGACCATCATCAGATTGGGAACCGAATATGGATTCGTTGCTAAGGAATATATTGTTACAGTCCAAAGTGGTCCGTAGCAATACTGGTGCATGTTGCTTGTTCATGACACTGCTGCAAATGAAGGCAGCAATAAAAAATTTAGGCACGGCTAAATAGGACCAACCAACATCCTTTGCCACTCTCTGTGTTAGATTTCTGGAAGGAATTTTAAAACCATTTCTAAACACTCTTATAGGAGTTATGTATTCTTAACTAGCCAAGTCCAACTGCTTTGCCAGTGGTGCATGCACTCCCTTTTAACTGCACACCAGTTTTAGAAATGTAAAACACAGGTTGATTCCAAAATTCCAATTTCGTTGCAACTTTGAGCAATTGGGAGGTTTGTTGATTAATAAATACAATTTAATTGTATTTATTGAAGTATGCTTTACAAAGCCAAGATGTTTGGCTATAAACAAAAATGGTTGGTGTCATATCTGTGATTTGTTTATTTGCTAGAAAGTACAAAAAAACAAAAAAGCTGGGAGAACAATCTTTACTGCCAGGCTTGCAGGAACACTGGCACACTTCTCACGCTTTTACATGTCTGGGTGGAGGTGGATCCGCCCCATGAGGCTTTGATCTCACAGGACACACACACACACACACACACACACAAGCACAAAATATTTTTTTCCCAGGTCTCCAGTGATTTATGACAAAGAGTCATGGAAATAAAATGTGTTAATATAAAAGATCTGAAGGCATTAGAAACCTGATGGCACATGTTTGTGTAACATGTACAGTATTTAAAACGTTCAAACATTCTAATGTTCTCCAACTTGGACTTTTCAAGTTCTGTACTGCAACGTGTGGGTGAAAAAGTGCCTTTAACCCTCAGATGCTTGGATTGTACCTCAGAGTGCATCGGTTTCTCTAGATAAGGGCATCAGTAAAATGTTAGAATTGTACATGTGATGTATTGTTGTTGCACATTTCATTTAAATGTGCGTCTAAATGTGTGCTCTTTGTTTTAATTTACTTAATATTTTTCCAGCGGTTAGCACCTGTGCGGAGTCTGCATCTCCTCCCTGTGTCTGCATGGGATTACTCCATGTAATTCACTTTCCTCTCACAGTCCAAAGACATGTGTGTTAGGTTCATCAGTGTTTCTAGAGTGCCCTTAGTCTGAATGTATATCAATGTGTGTGCCCTACGATAGATTGGCACCCTGTCCACGGTTATTCCCAACCAAGGCTGTTGAATAGGCACCGACTTTCTCGCAACCCCAACCAGGATTAAGTAGATGAGAAAATAAGAATAAATTAGTATTTCTCTGGTCTACTTGAAGCTGTAACAACCCAGGTGTTGACACACATTCACCCAACTTGTGTTACAATACAAAGCACGCTCACTTCCTACTGTGGGTAAACTCTGGTCTTCCTGGCTCACAACTCCAACACACACACACACACACACACACACACACACACACACACATTAGAAGACACCCACACAAAAAATCTTTTTAGGATTTTTAGGCCCCTGTTTTCGAAACCCTTGTTAAGAAGTTACCTAATTAATAGTAATAGTTTAACTAGAAGCTGAATGAAAATTAACAGAAATACAATTTTAACAATATGGTCATTAACAGTAACAAAAGTAAAAAAAATATTATATAGAAAAAACATTTTTTAGTCTAGTACTACTGGTGCTTGGCAATTTCTGTTGCATTCGTGTGTACAATGTATTCCACTGTAAGGAAGAATCTGTTCTTAATCATTAAATATAATACGTAATTATTAACTGCTGCAACACCACAGTCCCAGTATTCATGTAACATGCAAGGAGAGCTAATTTATTTTAACTTTTTATTTTTCTATATTGTTCCTCTGTAATTTAGACAATGGATTTTTCAGTGGTAGATATTGTTTTAAGCTAACTAACATTTTAGAACCTTTATTACAGTGTTTGCAGTAGAACTTGGATCTCTCTGTTATATCTGTTATACTTAAATAGCTTTTTTATGTTTTTTTGTGTATCTTTACTAACATATTTTAGTTTGGGGTGACTTTTTACTTCACTTCATTACACTACAAAACAAAAGCTCATGTTTTACCCACACTAACCAGGGTATAATATTTATAACTTTGTTTTGAACTTGCTTTGTGGACTAATTAATGATACTTTGTGTACCAAGAGTGACACAAGTGTATTTTCTGCTAAAATAAGTTGACCGAGTTGATCATAAGTCTTGTTACAAAAAAAGATAATAGCATGTTAGAGCAATAAATCAACTGAAGCTGGTACACCATGTGATTAAGAACAGAATAAAAATACTGGTAGAATGCTACAATCGTTTGTGCTGTGTTTGTAATAAATCGTTCTTTTACTTTTTAGACTTAAATCCAATTGAGAGCAAATGATCTGGAGCTCTAAAGAGAGGACTTCCAGTTTTACTTGAGCAATATATCCTACCTTGTATATCTACCTTTAATTCAAGAACCTGGTTTGTGTAATTCACCCATCTCTTAGTATTTGTAGGTAGAATTAACTTGTTTAATACAGTTATTTAGTCATTTTATGCTGTTCATTTTCCTAAAATTGCTATTGCATTCTTACCTGCATCAGGACCATCAAATTATAAGTAATGTCTAAATCTAATAAACTGATCTTATCTAATTGTTACATCTGACAGTATTAAATTGAAAATTTGGCTTGGCAAAGCCAAGTATTGACTTTCTAACCTGAATGCGCTGCCCTGATTGGTCAAAACGCCTCACCCACTGGCCTCTGAGTGTGGGAAACCTAATCCTGCTTGGAACTGAGGCCTTTGTAATGCTAATGCAGTCCTATAAATAGGGCAGGGCGATCTCCACTCTGTCACAGAGAAGCACGAGCACTCCTACAGAGACCATGGCTCCTACCTGTCCAAACACTGCTGGCTACTCCAAGTTTTCCAACAAGGAAAAACATAAAGTGAGTATTTTATTTTTCAATACATCAGGGTTTGTGTTTATATATACACTGCACACAAAAAATAGGGTGTTTTTTATTAGGGGATATTTCATTTATATTAAGTATCCCCTAATTTTTGTGAGCAGTATATGTATATATATATATTAATCTGTTAACTGACATCACCAAATTTCTGACAGAACATCTCTGCACTCCGACAGCTGAGAAAACCAGTGGTGGAGAAAATGCGACGTGATCGCATTAACAACTGCATCGAGCAGCTCAAGGTCATACTGGAGAAGGAATTCCACCAGCAAGATCCCAACACCAAGCTGGAGAAAGCCGACAT
>JAUZSU010189757.1:0-12135 GCA_034780255.1 Parotocinclus maculicauda
CGCTTTCATATCAGCTTCCAGCGGTGTGGGACTGTGGTAGCCTAGTGGTTAAGGTACTGGACTATGGACCATGAGGTTCAGGGTTTAAATCCCACCTCTGCCCCAGTTAAGCTAAGCCCTTAACTCAAAATGGCTTGGATTGTAAGATTGTATTAATTGTAAGTCGCTCTGGATAAGGGCGTCTCCTAAATAACACAAATGTAAATGTGCACATACATAATATCAAATGTTCCGTTTATCACGCCATCAGGCGCAGTTGCATTTTTCTGAACACCAGAGGGTGCTATCATGCATATCTTTTGTTCCGCAATTGGAAATTTGTTACGTTGACTTTCTATTTGAGCATTTTGTTATTTCCACTTTGTAAAACAGCATTACAGATCCAAAAGCTGATCCTGGATCAGGAAATCCACTGTCTAGCCGGCAGCACAGGGCACAAGCCAGGAACAACCAATCCATTTGAGGGCACTCACACTAGGGACACTCGAGACACCGATTAACCTAACACACGTCTTTGGGCTGTGGGAGGAAAACAAAGTACCGGGATTAAACAAACACAGGGAGAACATGCAAACTCAACACAAAAAAAGATCCAGACCACCCCACCTGAGGATTAAACCCAGGGTTTTGAAGAAGTGAAGCGACAGTGCTGCCAACTAAAGATTTTTTGTGTATCAAAATGAGTAAAAAAAAAAGTCAAAGAAGTCAAAAAAGTAAAAAAAAAAAAAAAAAAAAGGAAATAAATAAATAAATAAATAATGATTAAAAAAAAAAAATATATATATATATATACTGCTCAAAAGAATAAAGGGAACACAGAGTTACATTTAAGTGTTGCCTTTATTTTTTGATCAGTGCATATATATATACAGTATATATATATATTTTTTTTTTAATATATTATATATATATATTATTTAGAATTGTTACTCTTCAGAAATAAAAAGGCATGTTTTCACTCTGTTAGTTAAGATATAACACAGCATTTTTTTCCAATTTTAAACCTCTTTTTTTAGTGATTTCTTTGCAGGGGTCATGTTTTATCATTCGAAAACGTGCGTTGTTTCACCTTTTGATTGTCTTGGACGAATCGTGACGGATTGTATCATTAAAACCTTATTAATTAAGACTGCTTTTATGACAGTTAGTTCTAATGGTAACTTAAACGCTGATGTTATGAGCAGTTAATATTGACAGCTTTGATAAGAAGAAGACCTTACAGAGAAAATGAGGAACCGGTACAAGCTCCAAGGACCATGCAGAGAGAGACTGTACAATCTGAGAGACCATCATCACCTCACCAGAGACGGGATACGAACCAGCACTGAGATGCTCTACCAGGGAAGTCACTCTGGTTTGTATCCCGCCTCCCATGAGACTCAGTTGAGACAGTTGAGACTCAGTTGTTGCGTCTGGCTCTTTATAGCGGCGTCCCAGGTAAAGCTCGAGTTCTGTTCCCGTCTTACTCATCTTCTCAACTCACAGCGGCAAAAGAAATCATTCTGAAGATCCTCAATATAATAGATCTTTGATATTTAATATATTAACATGTCATTTTCAGGATGTAGAAAACTGGTTCTCTTCCGGCCTGCGACTAATGAGATCGTAGGTGGAACTGGAAAACGTTTTCCCCTCCACCACGGCGGGAGTTCAGTATCAGTTTATCTTTTGACCAGATTTGTCTCGGATTTGTCCCTTTGTGACTTTTCCCATCTTGTCATTTTCACCTCCTACTTAACAGGTGAACGTGTGAGGCGCCGGTGAAAGTGAGCAGGAGGTCGATAAGCTTATTTATTGAGCCTCTCATCAAAGTTTCATGACTGAGTAATTGGTTTGCATCTGTAACGCTTACTTTGCCGTCAATAGAGGCCAGACAAGCTTGGTTACGGTTACACAGGCGGAGCGGAAGGACGAGCGGGGAGGGGAGGTCTCCGGTTACCGATATCACCTCAAAAGGGGCTGTGTGATTTTGAAGAAATATTATGCAGCGTGAGGTGAGTGGAACACCCTCACCAAGAGGGGCGAGAAGAACGGACGAGGTGATCGTGATACATTCTTGATGCTGATCAAAGGAAGTGGGCCGGATTTGACCCGCCAAAGTTTGTGACCTCTATGTTATTATGGTGTCACAATATACAGCGAATGGTAATATGATCATTTAATTAATACAGTCTTACAATCCAAGCAATTGTGGGAAAAAGGCCTTGCTCATGGACCCAACTGTGGCAGCTTAGACCTTCTGGTCCATAGTCCAGTACCCTAAGCACTAGGCATGAGTGGAACACGAGTGGAACGCTTCCATCTACACAGCATCCAAAACCTAAACCGTTCCACACAACAATGTGGTTCCGTTATAAGCACACAGTTACACTTACACACACTGCAGAACCTAAATATACAGGTGTGTTTTGGAATATATAATTAAAAACCATAATAATAATCATTAATAACCAAACCTCGCAGGTTGCACACAACTAAGAGGGAATGAGTCCACATGAAGAAACAGTTATTTATTATATAATTTCCCAATCATTTTTATTTAAACCCTTTAAATATTCATGTAAGTAAATCCAGCACCAAGCTACTGGTAGGAAGGAACAGCAGTCACTTGACCGGCGCTCAGTACTATTAGGTATATATAGTGTTCCGTTTATAACATAGGTCTTAACGTTTGTTTATGACACTAAAAATACATAACCTTTTTTAAAAGACAGATTCTTATTTCTTACAAGAAGTTTTTAAAATTGTTGATCTAATGGTTGTTGAACGGTTTTTACCTGTACAGGAAAATCAACCAAACGTAAAAGTACTGTACAAAAATCTTAGGCATTCAGTATTTGTTTGGTTCTATCCTGTTTTCAGTACTGTATAACCAAACTTATAACCGTATGTTCAGAAAAAGTACTGGGAACAGGTACAATGACAGGAATAAGAAAAGAAAAGCTGACATACTCCTTCAGCGGAATGCATAATTTCTCTTTTCAAGGACGCTCTCAGTTCTTTAACCCAACGCCTCGGCTGTAAATTTTTTCTTAACAAGCTGGAAGGAACGTGCTTAAACTTACTAAACCGAGAGCGTGCAGATACTCAGCTGACACTTTCACTTTAAACCTCATATTACACCACAGACCACAGACAATCTGCTTATGTAGTCGCAACTCTGGCCTGCTGCATCCAGCACTGACCAAAACACCAGCGATCTTCAGCCGTGGTGCACAGGAAAACAGGCCTTCAGATTTTGTTACAGTAGTGCTTTCTCTGCTCTTAACACACCTGTTCAGCAAATACTGTCAGATAAACGTGTTTGCGATCGGCGATACCCCAGATTCAAAGGGCAAAACTATTAAAGCTGCCTCCCAAGCGTCAACAAAGTCCGAGTGTATCTTTTTCGGTTTGTTCTCCACCTTGGCTGTCCGGTGTTTGCACTAGTAATGATAAATAATGACCCTGTTGAATGTTGGGTCTACTGCTAAAAACTCTTCTCACAATACATCCATGAGAAGACTTAATCAGAAAGCAATTTGAGGTTTAAGGCCTTTAGGTTGGCCATAAAAGACAAGAAAAAAACACAAGCTGATTAAGTTACCCAAACCAAACAGCCCTGCCTGCCACTGCATGTCTACATCCCAGCTGCTTTCCCCGAAGTCGCTTCTGACATCCCCAAAGTAACACAGCTGTGGGACCTCTGTCTGAACCACGATCGTGAGTTTGCATCCCCCACCTCAAGGAAAAGGAGCGATCCAGCGCCGCTCCATGTAACTGTAGTCTAATGTCTAGCTAGGCTCTAAAGACGGGGATCAGCTCTCGCGGCAGCTGCGGTAAACGGATCCAGCTCACCTGAGAGAGCTGTGGAGGAACTCTATAAGGCCTTCTCAAATTCTCTGGCTTTTCCACTGCTGCTAACTCTGGGCCAAGGCTATGTGGACACGGGGGCACAGCATGGGGAGCTACCCAATCATACTCTCAGGTACATTTAATCCTGGGACAGCATTAGTTCGGCCAGAACTGTTTCTAAGTAGCTGGTAGCTCTCAGTTAAGGCCAGAATCAGCAGAAACTCAGCAGGTCTGGGCGATCAGACGGTCCTGACTTTCAGTCTAAACAGGAACGAAGGACGTGCCTTTAACCTAGGCCATGCTAAACTGCTTACGTGACCTGAACCCTGGACATTTTGGTCAGTAACTGCTACAACGCCACATTTTAGTTCATTCTTTTAACTGATACAGTCTTGCAATGTACAATTCAAGCAATTGTGGGTTAAGGGCCTTGACCAAAGGCCCAGCAATGGCTTTTTGACAGTGCTGGGGCTGGAACCGTGTACCTTCTGCTTCACGTTGCAGTGCTCTGCACCACCATTTACATTTATGGCATTTAGCAGACGTCCTTATCCAGAGCGACTTACAATTCATACAGTCCTACAATTCAAGCAACTGTGGGTTAAGATCAGGGACCCAACTGTGGTAGCTTGGCTGAGGTGGGATTTGAACCCTGGACCTTCTGGTCCAAAGTCCAGTACCTTAACCACTAAGCTACCACAGTCCCACCAGAGTCCCGAAACTCTTAGAAGCCATCCTGGTTTACCAAGGCATCTTCTTCCCTTCTATTTTCCATTTCCCAGGATTCTCTCTACCTCCTCTCAGATTATTCTCAGTTCTCTTTTGGGCTTCACTCAGGCGTCTCTCAGGTGTCCATCCATCTTTTCACAGCCTTTTCTCAGCCTTCTCCAAGCCTTCATTTCAGCCTTCTTTCATGCTTCCCATGAGGAACTTGAGGCCCTGATCACAGCCTGTTTTTGACATTAACTGGGATTTCCATCTCTCCCGGAGCCAGCCTGTATGGAACCGCTCAGCGAGAAGTGACAGGAAACAGAGACGTCTTTCGCCACCATTGCATCATAGCGGTGTCGAAGACAAATTAGCGACCGCAGCTCGGAAGCGGCCAACTGGAAACCATCATCAAGAGGCTGACGGATTTGTAAAAAAATTAATCTGCACTGCGGGGGAAAGCTTGTACGTCATTTATTAGGGTGTACATATACACAGGCTTTCAAACTACCCAAATTGTCAGAGTAATTTCATTTAGGCCATGACTATGAAAGTAGTGTTTGGACGATCGACACACATAAATAAACCAGTCGGACTTTTCAGAGAGCATATAGCGCATAACTGGTCAAACTCTCTCGGTTACAACAATTACTTGTCTGTTATAAACGACTCAAATGGCTATTAGTAGAGACAGTACTGTGCAAAAGTCTTAGGCCACCATTAGATTTGTTGTTTTATTTGTTATTCTATGATACATTTTCATTCCAACCTTCATAAACTTTTGCTTCTCTTTGCCTTTTCACCCTGTTCCTTCAGGAAAAGCTTTTTCAGACTACAGAAGGGTCCACAAGGCATCACGATGAAGCTCCCAGATGCTGCTATTGCTCAAGCGTAAGGGGAGATCACACTAAATACTTACCACTGTAGCCTATAGAAGTTGTTTCTATCCGATTTCTTTTGTTTTTTTAAAACTGCATACAACTGTCCTTTATTTTCTGGTTGTATTCTAATAGAGAGACTGGGAAATAATACAGTGGAACCTCAGAATTCGAACACTTCTTCACTTTAGATTTTTTGGCCCCCAAATATAAACAGAACAGAACAACAGGTGGCAACAATTCACCGATATGGTATGCCAATTACCATAAAAGCAAAATAGAAGAAATGAAATAGCCTACAGTTGTATGCTCTGTACATGTGTCTTATATTATGTTACATGTTATGTATATTTGAAAGGGGGAGGGGAGGGGGGTTCAGACACACTGACCCAGTGATAAACTACGTTCACCTGAATGGCTGGGAGGAAAGTTTCAGACAAAAGTTAGTTATTTTCAGTTGTTTCTTGTATTTATTTGATCGTATGCACTGTATTACCTTCTTTTGTTTTATGCATGCTTTATCATTATTATTAACAATTATTATTCACATATAAATATAATCACAGAAATCACATCTCCAGATCTACAGGACTTATATGAATTCTAGAAATTTAAATCCAAATTTAAACAGCTTTCCGCAAACAATTCAGTTTGAATTCTTTGAGGATCGAGGTTCCACATACCATTGCTGAAAATCAAAACAACTGGTGGCCTAAGACTTTTGCACAGTACTCTATGTGGAGCTGATCTGGTTTCACAAGACGATTCATTTGAATTTTGCAACGTTTAAGCAATTCAGCCATTCCAGACCATTTCCCTTGTGGGCAGATAAAGGGCGGAGGCTCTGTTTGCCCCGGCTCATTCATACCGATTTAGGTTTTTCTTACAATGTGGAAGAACTGGGTTCTGCTCCGTGCGTGTGAGAGTTGACTCATTCTGCTTATGTGATAACGTCTTGCATAAGGGATTAACAGAGTGTCTGCAGAAAAAAAAATCTGGCTTTACAGCGTATGTGAGTCTGAGCAAACATCCTAGCATAGACCCCATACAGTATTTCAGAGAGCTACAACAAACCAGTATGAAATATAAGGTGCTGATGCATTTTGTAACTGGTTATTGACGGACATTCCATTTTTCCCTACTCCCTTGTCCACTGTACTGAAAGAGTAAACCCCTCGTTCATAACGCTTTGCCTTAATTTAAGTAGAATGTTCCCTGTGCGATGCCAGAAGACAATTTTGTTCTCTGAGGGGCAGGCAGAGTCCAATCATACGAGCCACATTTGGAACTCATTACAAATCAAGTCAATGTGAATGGAGCTACTGGATGGGATGCGGCTTAGGGGGCTTTTAATGGAGCACAGGCAGCATAGCCAGTATTTTTTTGGCCTGAGACAAGCAAACCACCACAAGCACCGCTTAAAAGTCTGGTGCATCATGAACAACACGGTTCTATGGCTTTAAAGGGGAGGTTTATGGTATAAAACAAAGTCCCTTTAATCAAGAGGGCTGTAAATCAGAGAATAAAATGAGTGCAGGATTAGACAGAACCTAAAACCCTGCAGGATGCAGTGTAAACATCTCGTATTATACCGTCACCGAGCGACTCACGCCAGGGGTTTGAAGTCAAGTGCAGGTTTATTCACTCGTAGTCGTAAACAGGCAGGGTTCATTACCATGAAACAAATACAAACCAAGCAAACACGAGGCAATAAAAACAGAAATACCACGTCAATCAATATCTCAATACCGATATCTCATGTTCCGGCTCCAATCTGGAGCGCATTATTGCGATTATACCACATTTGTTTATCAACATTTCTCGACTTAAATAGTTCCATTCAGGCAACCCGCTGCTAAAACATCATCATACTATGGGCTTCAGTCATAACAGTCGAGGAACAGAATTTTCCAATGACTTTATGATACAGACAATAAATACCATTTTTAAAAAATTTTAATTTATTAAGACATAATTTACCTTCAGCGTGCGAAACGGGTCTAATTTATAAGCCAGGCTATTACTATTCTACCAGCAGAAGAAAATGTGAGTGAGAACCATGTTAAGAAAGGTAAATAAAAAAAAAATGTATATTATTAATTTTATATTATCAGTCAGAAATGTAGAGGGAGAGTCGGGTTAGGACTTAAGACACAGAGTTTTCACCTGCAAACGAAGTAAATCTTGAAGAAAATGAGAACGAACGAAGGTGATAGAACTGACGAAGCTGCTCATGCTGTATAACACCCCTGTTCCATTTCTGACTGATCCACAAAAAAACTACGTAAAAGCTGTTTTAGTTCATTTTTGTTCATGGTACTAAAATTGACTTTAGTGTGGTTGCTCTTCAGCTGAGCTTTGAGTTAATAAGAGCCCCAGAAGTTTGATTTGCTCTACTGTTTCTCTGCATTTCCAAGCTGGTTATTAACAGCTTCATCAAAACTGAAATCAAAGCGTTTGCGGCAGATTTCATAGAATTCTGGCATGATCGCTAGGTTACACGTGCTTGCAGCAGAGTAATACTCTGTAATAATATTAGTAATAATTACAGAGTATACTCTGTAATACTTTGGTCAGAGTGCCATCATTGTGTAACACTGGTCCTCCTAGAACGCCTCTCAAACAAACTGTGCAGCCGGAACTCACTGTGGCAATAATAGAGAACCAGAACTAAAATCCTGGAACTTCTGTCAAGTATTAGTCATTTCACGGGATATCATGGTATTTTTAGGAGGTATTTTTAAAAGAAGGAGCTTATTGTATTGTATACAGAATCTAAAACATTATTTCATTCTGTATATATTGAAGGCTTTTATTACTACAAGGCCTACTTTGCCCCTCAAATAGCACAATATATGACTGAATTTAGATAAATATGCTTAAAATGAACGTTTCCTATTTGTGATCGTGCCGGGACGTCTCCAGACTGTTCTATTGATCGTCCTAGTCTATGAACGTAATTGGCTTTGACAGGCTTTGACACACACTTTCCCTGAACTTGGAGAAAGATCACACCATGTTGAGCACCAGCAAATCTCACACCATCACAGCAGACATGAGTGATTCTGCCATATGGCCTTCCACATCAAGCACACATTAACACATCAGCGAAGAGCACTGGGCCTCGTCAATGTCAAAGCGGGTGTGTTTACAGCTGTAGCAGGGCTGGGGGGAAATGAAACGAAAAGAAGCAGGAAAATCTCTACTTCTAAGCATTGGGGTTAGAAAAAAAAAAGGGAAATAAACGAGAGGAAACACCAGAGGATCAGCAAGAGGAACTGATTGCCAGGAAGTGACCATATATGGAAAATTCAGAATATAAGGGTAACTGGAGGATGGTGTGTAGATGGAAGCGTTCCAAGAGCAAATCCTATATCGTCTGGTCGGAATGGACAGAAGACCTACTGTGGTCAAAGAATTGTTTATGCAATGCTGGTAATGTCAGACTGCTCATCATGCTACACCCTGGCAACCATCAAATTGTACACAATAAGCACTAAGCACTAAGTGTCAGAACTGGACTTTCCAGCAATGGAAGAAGGTCTGGACTGAAGAGTCCGTTTTTCTTTCCATCTAGGAAACTATGAAAACACAATCAGCAAAACACTTGCTTAAGAATTAAATTAAAGTGGTTCCTAAACTCTAATTGGTATTTCACTAAGAACACAAAATGTTCCCGTAATATCATAATTGGTCATAACTCACTGACGTAGTTCAAAAAGTCCAATTATTAGAGGCAACTATGTATCTGGCAACCTTGTATAAAGGACTTTATATGTGACACTTTATATTTGTATTAGTAATACTCCTATTGCGTGACTGCCCAACCCTCACCAGCCCCATCAGTATATAATGAGGATAATGAGGAATAACAGAACGATGTTCTGTCACCCTGCAGCGTGCGTTGCGATTCTTTTCCATTACTTAACGAGTGTATGAGTAGGGTCCAAGGGTGTTGCTTCGGTTCGGATTTTTTCACCGTGAGGTTTTTAGTACCGACTCTTGGGCGAGAGCTGAAATCCACGCTTAAGAACCTTCAGAAAGCAATTTAGATGATTTGTGATCTTCAATAGACCAATCACCAATGATCACCCCACACCAGTTCTCCTAGAAGTCCAACTTATTGCTCCAGACACCAGATCGAACTGTTCCCATCATTCACCAAGCCTGTCTTCTCATTTTGGATTCTAAATCTAATTTTTCATTCCAGGAACAAAATCCCACTTTTTGCTCCTGAAATCCCACTTCATCTTCCAAAGACAAATTCACATGCTTTGCACCAGACGCCAAACTTTACTTTTACTTCAGACACCAACTCATTTTTCAATTTTTTAGCCCAGATACCCAACCGGTTAGTAGAAATGACACCTCGTATTCTGTTCCAAGACAACTTTAATCCCAAATTTCCAAGACTTAATCCAATTTTCACCTCTGTCACCAAGTACCCATATTTTTCCAAATTATTTTGCCCTACAGAGTCCAATTCCCACTTTTTATTCAAGACTTACTTGTTAATCCAGAAACTCACCCAAAAAAATCAGAAAGAGTGCATTCACAGGAATATTATATTGTTATTATTGTATTATTATTATTATATTATGTACCATCGGCATAAAAGGTAATAATTTGGGGTCAGGAACAAATTACTCCTTACAAATCTGAGATTCCACTGTAATAATGGTTTCCATGTCAACCTATAACAAAGGGGTTCTGTTACATAGTGAATATACTGCAGATTTATTGCTAGTAAACATGACTACAGTGGCTGCCCAACATAACTTACTTGATAGTTACCAGTGCCGATAAACTTACACTTAGCAATTAGTGTGCTTATAAACATCAGACCTATTCTCTGTGTTCAAGGGTGCAAGTAACTATGAAAGAACCGCTAACCAAATGTAATTGGTTTGAGATCAGGAATAACAAGCTCACGCCTCCAGTAAAATGAAGGAACATATTTAACGTGTTTAATATTCAGAAAGTTGGATTACGCTCCTGAACAATATTAGCCGTAATATTTTACTTTGAAAGGAGTCCCTGGCTGCAGCAAGTCCCTATAAAAGTTTGGAACGTTCTAGAATAGGCCATATAAAATGATAGGTACAGTTACGCAACAGACGGGGCAGGAAATTGCCTGGAAGCCCGAACAACATGAGAATCCCTAAAGGCAGCACATATAAACCAGGGACGCAAGACTTGGTCAGTCAGGTGCACCCGCCTCGCCTTGGGGGCCATAACGGTGCCCATTATTTCCACAGACCCTTATTCACAACTAGCAGCTTTAGTGTTTTTACTTGGTCACGAGGGGTTTAAGGATACACTCTCGATACTGAGGTTATGATTTTCTCACGATTGTCGGAATTTTACATTCAATACCAGACAGGTTTTTAAATGAAAAACAATTTCATGTTGTAATGACTAGAAATATTAATGAGTGCAATAAATTAAAACTAAATATCCCAGTAAATAAGCGAGCTTACTGTCCTAAAATGTCAAATGTGTGTTTATTAATTCAACAATTTATGATTTTGACATCCTATTTTGGTTTGGCTGAGACCAATGCGCAGTTTGTCAAACTTATCTTCAAACGTCTCAAATGTATCCAGTTACCGTTCAACAAGGGAAGATACGCCGCATATGACGCATGATTGCGCCCTCTGGCGTTCAAAAATGCAGTCGCATCGGATGTCACGAAGAGAATGGGCACAGCGAGCAGTGTGACGTTTCTAAGGCGCACATCGTCGCATATTTAAAAGTTTGATATTATTATATTATTATTTGAAAGTTTTATACAATTTCTGTAAGTCACACCCAACATTTTCGACTCAAAACTGTCTGAATTCTCAGGGTACAAATGGCATCTTTGAATAAAACAGCGCAATTATATGGATGGATTATCAAGGGTGAAACCTTACACAAGACCTCTTCCTCCGCAAGATAAACATTGACAGCGTTTGAACAGATGTTTTCCTCCAGAACGATGCACAACCAAGCTGGGGGTCAGGTGAAGGGCCCAACAGGGGCAGCTTGGCAGAACTGAGATATGAACGCAACCTTCTGATTAGTAGTCCAGATCCTAAGCCACTACAGTAAGTTCTGCTAGGTTAGAAAATCACGTCTTGATTAAACCAACCAAAAACAAGCAGATGCAGCTACAATAGTGGGCATAAATAGGGGTGATGAAACAAGTCACTCCAAAATCGCACTGTTGTCTAACCTCACTCCTGCCAACTGTATTGCAAAACGAGCACCCCCAAAGCTCCTATTGACTAATGCATAAGTGCTTCCCGGTGGTTCGAGGCCCTTGTCGGTTTGCCAAACCTCTATCAGAGGCAGATTTATTGGTTAGAAAAATCACTTAATATTTTCTTCCCGCTGTATTTCCTCTCTTTCTCTTGTCCTGACTTGTAATCCACAGGATCAGCATTACCAGGCCAAACAGTTTGCCGTATTCTCCAGCCAACACAAGTAACACCGAGGATCACGCTGTTCTCCCACAAACGTGCTACTTACAGTAATGTGTGTCGTACCACAATATTGTTTTACAAAAACACAAATTCTGGAGTTGGTCTGGATAAGGGCATCTGCTAACTAAGGTAAAATGTAAACTAAAAATGTACAATAGACTGAGGAATAATACTACAGTCGAATCCGGTTAATGGGACCACATTGGGACGCGATCGTTTTGGTCCTAATAACCGGCTGGTCCGATTAA